>JBBMOC010000454.1:5000-27500 GCA_037975185.1 Centropyge bicolor
GGCATGCCCAGTGCGGCCGTGAGGAAGATACTGAGGAGGACAGGTGGAGGAGAAGGACGAAGTGTCACTATCATTCTATAAAGTTACAACACCACGTGACTTTCTTCTATCAGCTCCTTTACTAACCAGACCACCTCTCCGATGTTGGATGATATCAGATATCGGATGAACTGTTTCATGTTGTTGTAAATGGCTCTGCCCTCCTCCACCGCAGCCACGATGGTGGAGAAGTTGTCATCAGCCAGGATCATCTCAGAGGCAGACTTAGCCACCGCCGTGCCGCTGCCCATGGCGATGCCGATCTCCGCCTTCTTCAACGCCGGCGCATCGTTCACCCCATCACCCGTCTGAAAGCACAGGAGAGGATCGTTACGTGGAGTGCTGTTAAACTAGTTATCAACACGTCAAGTGTGAGGCGGCACTCTCACCATGGCGGTGATGTCACTCAGGCTCTGCAGGTACTCCACGATACGGCTCTTGTGTGCTGGTTCGACCCGGGCGAAGCACCGGGCCGTTCGGCAGGCCTGGCGCTGCAGGTGTGGGGGCAGCTCGTCAAACTCCCGTCCTGTCAGGCCCCCGTTGACCCCCACAGCCTCCTGCTCCTCCTCCTGCTCCGTGATGATGCCCACCCTCCGACAGATAGACAGAGCTGTGCCTTTGTTGTCACCTGGAGACAAACATGAAGGGTGACGAGCTGCTAGATGAATCCTGGTATAGCTTTGTCCATATGTAATGACAATAAAACAAAAAAACCTGGAATTTGCATCCCACCGAAGCACATCAAGCCTACGGTAACAGCTGAATGCAAAGCATGTTGCAGCTAGCACAGAAACTGCTGGAGCTGTTAGCGTTAGCATTCTTGCTTCGAGTACTTTAACTGTAGGTCTGTTTATTTTTGGCCAGGGATATTTTTCTTTACACATTTCCAATGGCCAGGGTTTCCACTGTTCTGAATGGACTTGAAATTGCACAAGACATTAAATGACCTTGAGTTTAAACAAAGTTCTATGAAAGCTTGAATATAGCCACCATTATGATTTATAGTGCCATTGTCAACAATGTTTTGTTGTTGAAATGTATGTATGTGTCTGTCATTTGATTCAGTCATTACCAAAATCCATTTAAATTGAAAAATGTTGCTTCTTGTGGCAAATATTGCTATACCATTAAAATCTGATTAATTGCTAATTAATCACAAAGCCTCTAATTCATTCGTTTATTTTTAAAAAAAATTATATTAATTTTTAAAATCAAGTCCCACCCCTACTATACACACACACACACACACTTACCTGTGATCATGATTACTCTTATGCCAGCCTGCCGACACATTCGGACTGCGCCAAGCACTTCTTTCCTGGGGGGGTCCAACATGCCCACACAGCCCACAAAGGTCAGATCCGACTGGGGAAAGGGAAGAGATGGAGATGTTTAGCTTCTCCACTTTCTTTGACAGAAATCACCAACATTTTATTTCCATGTTCAGAGCCACTGGTAAAAACAAGAGGAGAGGTCTCAATTCATATTGGGCAGACAGAGCAGGATTTGACAATGTACATATTCTATATCCTATAGTAACATCGGCCCAACTTTTTTGTACTATTAAAATTGATGACAGAATGCTGTGTCTGAAATTTCACATCAGAGTTAGAACTCAGAAATCATCATCATCATCATCATCATCATCATCATCACCTCATAGTTAACAAAGGCAGCTGAGTTTTCAACATTGAGGCAGTGGATGTCAGGGGGCGTATCCCTGGTTGCCATGGCGAGGCATCGCAGTGTGTCTCGGCCCGATCCCCATTCCCGCACAGTGGACAGGAGTTGCTCTCGAACAGACGAGCTCATAGGCACGCTAGCAGAACCGCTGACTCTGATATAATTACAGCGCTCCAGCACACTCTCTGGAGCTCCCTAAGAGACAGAAGGGAAAGGTTAGACACCGGAAGAAAGAAGAAGACATGAAGTGTTTCTCTCTAGCCACTGGATAACCACATGTATCATAGCAAATGCTAAAGTACCTTGACAAACATCTTGGCTCCAGAAGCAGACCTGGTGAGTTTATTGGATGAACAGAAGACAGACATGGACTTCCTGTCTCTGGAAAACTCCAGTGTCAGCTCCTTCCTCATCAGCTGCTTAATCACCTGAAAAAAAAAACAATAAAAAGAAAAGTACAGTATGTTCTTTTCGTCTTTAGTGCAGTCTAAAACTCAATAAAATGGCTTCATGGCTGGTCTCATAGGTAACATGACAGAGAGAGAGAGAGAGAGAGCGAGTGAGAGAGAGAGCGAGTGAGTGAGAGAGAGAGAGAGCGAGTGAGAGAGAGAGAGAGAGAAAGTGAGAGCGAGAAAGAGAGAGAGAGAGAGAGAGAGAGAGAGGGAAAGCATGGAAAAGGTTTCAGAAAGTCCTACATAATGGATGCAGAGGTCAGAGGGAAGGATCAATGAACCATCTGTAACAGCACTTTCTTTAACTTTACAGAAGCTTCTCTCTCACACACACACACACACACACACACTTACAGAACAGCATGCTGTAGCTCTCTCAGCAGGGCTCAATCCTCGAAGGTCAGTGTCGAACACGTTCATTTTCTCCACCAGACAGCAGAGGGCAGTCTCTGTTGCCTCCCCGACCTTCTCATACACACCCTTTGCCTGAACACACACACACACACACAGATCAGAGGTCAGTGTTTTCTGTAACAGAACAGGACTATATTTGTGGCAACACATATTCAGATTCCAGTTGTAAATTTTCCAAAACCATACATGGTTGTGGTTGCAGCAGTTATGTTTGCATATCTTACCTCATTGTAGTCCAATGATGAGTCATTGCACAGTGCACAGATGGAGGCCATCTCCACCAGGCCTTCATACTGACTGCACTTCACAACTGAGCCATCCTTATAACTGGACAGACAGAGGGACAGGCCACGGCAGACAAGGAAATAAAGGTGAAACAAATGAAAAAAAAAGTGTAGAAAATATATACAAAATTGCAACAAAAGCGGAGAGATAAATTGGGAACTCTCATAATGTGTATCCATTCATAATCTATAGACTGTTAGGGGTTAAGTGTTAAAGGTTAGAGACACTCACACTTCCCCTTCGGGGGCATAAGTAGACCCAGTGACTGTGAACTCGCTCAGTCTGCTGCGATCCCCCGACACACCGTCAACAACAAACATCTGGACACACAGACACATGCACACACAGACATAGAAGTTGCAGTAGTTGATTAGTCAATAATGTTTAGAAGATCACATGTGAAGTTCGGCTCACATTCCAACAGGCTACTCCACCTCAACAGAGAGACTCCACAGACTGTATAAACCTCAGTATGACACGACTCTGAATGTTTTAAATACTGACTTTTATATGAGAATGTGCCTCTATTTATGATACAGAATGTAAATGAGCTTCACCCGTTGTTATACTAATGTTAGCACAACAAGCCGCTAGTTGTTACTATGGAGTTTTTTAAATAGATGTTCAAGCCAAGAAAGGTATGTAATCAGTCATGTGATCATTAACATTGTATCATATCATTTACATGAGAGTGAAATCAGGCTGATTGGCCCACATTGTAATTTTAATACGAGGTGGATGTCAGTCCCATATTATCAGTCTGATGTTGCATTCCTCGTGCATCTTACCCTGCAGACTGACATCTGGTTGGTGGTCAGTGTTCCCGTCTTGTCAGAGCAGATAACAGAAGTGCAACCCAGCGTCTCCACTGACGGCAGGCTGCGGACAATGGCGTTCTTCCTGGCCATCCTCCTGGTGCCCAGTGCCAGGCAGGTGGTGATGACTGCTGGGAGGCCTGGTAGAAACAGACAGACAGACAGACAGACAGACAGACAGAGTACTTTATTAATCCCTTTGGGAGGCTCCCTTCGGGAAATTGACATCTCCATCGTTTCTCCTATATTGCACTGTTTAGAATACAAAATATAAAGTAGAATATAAAAAGTAGAAAAAATAAAAAATCTAAGAATAGACACAATAAATTAGGCAGTAGAGATAACAGAAGTTTGAATGTGTATACCTGAGTGTGTACAAGGTACAATAGCAGCAGTGGTAATGCTAATACTATAGTGCATTATGGTAAATATAATCTAGTAATATGGTACTACAGTACTATGATAATAATACAATATAAAATAATACAATATAGCATATAGTAGTAGTATAATATAATATAGCATATACATCGTATGACATACATGTACATGTATAATATAATGATATAGTAATGCAATGTTATATATACTACACTCAACTACATATAACTATAATAGTAGTAATAATATACTACTACTAATAATAATATTAATATGTGGTATAATAATATATTATACTGCCCTGTACTATATAACACAACAGAGAGATGATGGGAACTGGAAAGCTTTTTTTAAATGAAGGAAGAGTTTCTAGAACATACTACTGAGCTTCTCCTCTAGAGCAGTTGGTTTTAATGTGCCTTGCTCAAGGGCATATTATCTCTATTTTCCCCTTCTCACATTTTGCCATCTTGGTGTCTTTAAAATGTTAAAATTTTTGTCCTTGGACGAACAAAACCCCCCAACTCCGGCTGTATAAACACATGTGTAAGAAGCAGATCTAGATAAGATGTTTGACCTTCAGGTATGGCAGCTACAGCCAGGGCAACAGCGATCTTGAAGTAGTAAACAGCTCCTCTCAGCCAGCTGCCTCCGTGCACCGGGTCGTTAAAGTGTCCCACATTGATGGCCCACACTGCCACACAGATCACACTGATGACCTGCACATCACAAGACAAGAGTTAGATAGTAACATAGGTATATTATTTCTCAAAAATAACAAAGAGGCACAAATCACTACAACACATGCAAACACACAGAGGTCCTTGCCTTAGACAGCTGTTCTCCAAACTGGTCCAGTTTCTGTTGGAGCGGGGTCCTTTCAGGGTCAGTGGAGGCCATCTCATCTCTGATTTTCCCGATCTCTGTCTGCACCCCTGTTGCCACGACAACCCCAATGGCTCGCCCTGCTGCAATGTTGGTACCCTGAGCAAAGGTCACGATGGGCAGAACTTTACTGTGTGACCGTCAAACTGTAACTCACTGTTTTCTTTGCATCACATAAAGCAGCCGAAGTCAAATCTGAAATCCAAGTGTACTGATTCCTTTGGCTCTTTTAATAGCAGATTTGGAAGTCAGATAAGTCAGATAACCACAGCAGCAGAGACAGCCTGCAGGTCTGCAGCCTGTCACAGTGATGGTGCTAAATAAAACATCAATGGCTGTTGTTCTTTGACCACAGACCGCCTGGTGACTCAGCAGCCTTTGAGGTCTGACAGAGATAATACAACACACAGTTAAAAACACACCTCACCTGTGGCTGCTTGGACCCATCAAACACACACACTCATCGTGTCCCATGGATAGACTATAATGTAGCACATGTTGCTTCTTTGTGGGATCGTATTTTTGTTTTTTTATAGAACCAATTCATATTTTCCAACTTTATATTTGTTATTTTTAATATGTCATTATACTCTCTACACAATAAATCATAGAGTAGTTGTGGGAATGATGTCACTGCACCATCGCAACAGTTTTAAGTAAGATGATGATTATACAGAACTAATTTTCAGCAAGGTGACTTTTTCCAGTTAATTTCAATGTGTTAGAAGTCTTTTGTTCCTTTTGTTTTAGTTTGCGTCTTTCTCAGCCATCAGCCTCTCATCCCACCCAAATGCATTTCAATATTTTCAATAGTATTCAATATTAACGCCAAGCAAATAAGCACTCTATGCCACTGAAACTCCTTTCTCTTATGCCTCCTTTCCACAGCATCATATGACTTAATGCACTTTCTCCAGATACTTTTTTTTCAATTTGGTTCTCCACTGTAAATAGTACCTCCTCAGTGTAGGTGGGATTCTTGACTGATTGAAAAGAGTGTAAAGCTGCAATGCAACAAAAAACACAGCGAGTGACAGAAACAAACACTGTGTCTATTTTGCAAATGTGCAGGTGAACTCAACAATGTTGCTGTTTCACGCTGTAAAAAACTAATAAATTCTGTTCAACCAGTGTGACAGAATTGCTGGTGGGAGCTAGAGCTGATAAATACCCATGAGCACCACAGTCATTTGACCTGACAATGAATGCCAGTTGTGCCCTTGCCCACTGACAATAAAAGCACCAGGTACTACACACAAATTTTGCAAAGCTGTACCATTCAGTGGAGATGAGGCATCAGAGCAGGTTTTCTGCAGGTGACTGCTGCTTCAGTAAGTAAGCAATACATTTACTAACAATGAATTAAATATTCTACATTTATTCTTATCTGGGGTGAATAGACTGTGTAGGGTGTTTAATTATTGAGGTAGAGATTTAAGGTAAACGATGCACATTTCTTCCAGCACTGTACTTTAGAATAAGGAGTTTATTCCATATTTTTCTCATTGTCAACAAATCCAATAAAAGACCAAAACCAACAATGTGTTAATCCTTCTCTTAATATTTTCTTCCTTAGCTCTCAGTCCCAAGCCAATTTATTTCTGCTGTTGTTGATAGACTCATAGTTTCACTTATTTAAAAGTAAATTCCTAAAACAGCTGGTCCCCATAGTTTCTAGCAAGTGTTGATAGTTTACGAAGAAATTGAACATTTGTTGGCAGCTATTTTTAACAGTGGATGAACATTTGGTGCTCTCCAGTGTACGGAGACATGTCACCTAGTGCAAGAGTGTGGCTCGGGACATGTTCTGTCACCCACTGACAATAATAAAAATATTGAATATTGCCAGCTTTATTCTTCAAGTATGTTTTAAGTACTTAATCAGCACTTATTGTAGTACCTAAAAACTTGTGTAAGAAAGTGAATTCCAAAATATGCACAAGCCATAGACGGATGTTGAGACTCACAGAAAAGAGCATGTTCTTCTTGTCCTGGTTGACAGCTCGTGGATCTGGGACAGGGTCTGTGTGCTTGAGCACTGACACAGACTCCCCCGTCAGAATGGACTGGTCCACCCTCAGAGTCGTGGAGCGGATGGACGTCAGTCTGATGTCAGCTGGGACTTTATCACCAACTGGGGGTTGTTCGGAACAGAGACAAACAAAAATCGTCATTTCACTTTTTAATTTCCGCTTTTTGTTTAGATTAGGAAACATGAGTTTTTTGTAAATTCTATATATAAACTTTGTTTCCCTGACAATAAGAATAATGACAAACTGTGGTTTTAAGATTCATTCAATACTTTATTGCCATTTCACTGAATTGATGGGAATTCAGTTTGGTGATCTCAGACAAAATAAATACAAAAGAACCCCACTTGAAAATACTGTATATTTTCAATATATTTCCTCACAGTAGGTCAGCCAGTCACTATCAGCAGTAAACAGACTGGCACAGATCAGAATACTGTGTTAGCCTAAACCTGACTTAACATGGATAAGGTATGTGGATATTTCCTTGGATATTTCCACACAGGGTTGGCTACCAAACTTAGTTCTTTCAAGGGTATCAACTGATGTTGTACGACTGAGTACTGATTCACGTTTATCAAATTGGTGCCAAATTTCGGTAGCGAAGAGCACATCTGAGAGAGAGAGAGAGAGTAACTAAGAGCATAGAGAGAAACAGAGTCCACTCCATCCCTGCAGCTGGTCCAAGTCACAATGACTCAGGGCAACTGTGAGCTGAAAGCATGTCCTTAACAACATGCTGTTCAGTAAACTATAACAATATATGAGATTTTTAGAACGTCCAAAACCTTACGAACAACAAACAACAAATCAATAAATATACCTGTGTCTTTCCATCATGAAAGAGCTTAATATCAGGGCTGTGTTCGGCTTTCATGTGACATTGCTAAGGTCATTTATTAATTGGCATAGTTTTCACTTTTATGGATCATCTTACTTTGCTTGATGCTATTCAGCAAGCCAAATAATTGGTAAAGACATTTTTTGTTAATTGTCCATGTGTAAATGGACATTTGAGAGCATCTTACCAAATGTGCATGCAAACAGTCTTTCTCAATAAGTGTCAAGTGAATCACTCAAAGCAATGAATCATTTGTTTTCCCAGAGGTTCCAAGAGGAAATCATCTGCTCATAACATCAGTAAACATATCTGCTTTATGCAAGTAAGGCCAGATTGCTACACATGAAAGGTTAGCATTCTTTCTTATGGAAGAGCACAGGCGTTAATAAACTGTTTACACGTGTTTATATATGTTGGTGAGTCAGAGAAACCCAGACAGCAGAGGGAGAAACTGTGAAAGAAAGGCAGAACGGAGCCTTTTGCTTTCCTTCATCATTACATATACTGGTTAGTACGAGAGGTTGCCATTTACTATGAGAGCTACTGAAGCACTAGTTGGAGAGAGTAGTGAATGAAAGTATTATGCCTACTTGAAGTCAAATCAATTACATATAAATTATGTCTAATTAGCATGTTAAATTCAATGCTTTTGAATAAAAATATTACTTAAATTAAAATTAAATGTTTGTGTGATTTTTTTCAGTTTGTGTCAAGAAATTTCTCAGTCAGTAATTTAGAGAAGACTAAACAGGGAGAATTTTCTACTCTTTCATTCTACAGTACTTCCACACAATATTATCATTTTCATTCACAAAAAAACACACTTATTTGAAAGTAACTCATGTGAAAGTTTAAGTTCAGTTGACTCTTACAGTTAACATTTTTCAAGTCAAGGATAGAAGACATTGTTTGTTGTATAGATTTGTGATTTTTGTGACATATAGCAAATCAAATTGACTCGACTGTGCAGCTGCATCTATCTCATCCACACTTGGGGCCATTTTCCTGGCTCAGGAAGATGGATTCTTAGCAGGTCCAAATCAAGCTGGTTAAAATGAAAACATCTTCAAAAGCACTGCAACCCTCAGTCACAATAAACTATGTTTTTTTCAACAATAAACTTGAGCTTTTTGTCGAAAAATCTAACAATGGCATCAATAAGCACGACAGCAGACCTGTTGGAATTGCTGAGAAAATCAGGGATGTGGGCCGTGAGGTCTGGGACTAGACTACCTTAATAGGTCTTTCTCAGAAAGAACACATCGGAAATACTAATAACAGAAACATTTATACTGTATAAACTTGCTGATCTGCAGAATAAATTTCAGGCTGACAAGAATACACTGCTGGACAAAAAAGTGACTGCATCAATTGTTCTTTGTTGTAATTTCAGGCACTTAATATTGGCCCAAATTACTAACACAAGCTATTCATTTAAACAATGCACAGCTGTAGCAAAATGTAATATTGGTCACCCCAATATGCCAGAAACGTCACAAAGAGAGCCTCTAGCTCTGTCCTTTCTGTTCCAGCTCTGATCTGTGTCACTGCGTTCCCATGCTCTGGAAGTGGAATACTTTTTTACTACAGACTGAAGGGCACTGGATCACTCACACATACACAAAGAAAACACATACTCCTAACCCTGCTTCCTCTCTCTGAGCAGCCTGAAATAGCTGTGGGTATCTGGAGGATTCAACAGTTTTCTTACTAGGTCAAGATTGCATGCGTGTGTGTGTGTGTGTGTGTGTGTGTGTGTGTGTGTGTGTGTGTGTGTGTGTGTGTGTGTGTGTGCAGCTGACAGTGTTCAGGCCACCTAGCTGGACTGATTTTATCTGTGAAAACAACTGAGTTCTGTTTATTCAAATACAAAACATTTTAACATGAATCATTTCAGCTTTTGAATGTTTAAAAAGCCAGTAGACCAAGAGGATGAGGACCCATCTGGTTATATTTGTCCAACTGCTGTCTTTGACAAGAGCCGAGCTCCGACAGAAGCTGTGAAAAAACACCTCCTCCACCTCCAACTGCATGAAGAAGGTTTACACACGAGGTCATCAACTTAAATGTTGTATATATCATTAAGCTCCAGTTCAAAGCAGATGATACAATAATTGCTTCAGACCTTCCTATTATTGTCATGTATTTTAGCTTTCATGAATCTTCACTACAAAGTTGTTTGAGATTGCAGCTTTGAGATGCACTCCAATCAAATATTTTCCATGAAAACTTGTGTTCCTCTCACTGGGTTTCCATGACAATAACAGGCAGAGGAGAGGCATGCAGATTAAGATGTTTGCCAGGAATGACTACACAAAGATGCTACGGAGTTGTTTCCATCATGTCCAAACATCCATGCAGTGGATTGCATTGTGCTTAAGTACAAAGGTCTTTCCAAACTCACTGCACTACTACAAACACACTTGGCTCATGTACACACTTTTTTTTTCCTTCTGGTGGCCTGATGATTTTTTGGAATACTAAAGAGTTTTACTAATTACTAATTATTTTGCTGGATTCACCAAGTTAAGTTTTAATGATCTTTTTAATACCACATTAAATGGATTTTAATATCTGTCTCATAATCATATCATCCAAAGAATAAAACCACGATGGAGAACCGGAAGGGACAATATGGCCTAGAATTGTTTATTACTCTAATTATTTATTACTCTAATTACTTAGTATCACATAATCACAATTCAAAAACATTTTAGGGCTAACATTACTGTCTATAGCAAAGCAGAGGAAATATTCAAAACTTTTGTAAATGAAATGCAAGACTTGAAAAAAAGTTTTTAAGGCCCTTTTTTGAGGAAACTGAATTCAGTGTAATTTAATACTGAAGGAAGAACTGACAGAGGTTATCCTGCAGTACAATCACATTTGGTTACACTAATGGATGTTGATATAACAACTTCATAAGGAAATAACAGGCTTGTGTGTCTGTCAGCATGTGTATGCCTGAATTAGCTCCTTGACTAGTAGTATTAATTCTTTCTCTAAGGATTCTATGTGTAATTCTGTGTGCTGATATTCTCACATTAAAAATGCTAATGAATAGGGTTTAACCAATATATGGCTGATGAATTATGCTGCAGCGCTGATTTCAGTAGTTTATATGGCTGTTGATACATTTACAATGTGAAATTTCTCTACTGGAATCCCGACGAGACTTTTTTTCTAAACTTTTGTAAGTTACATTTTGAGTTGTGTATTATCACTTCCAACAGATTGAAAGGGTAAAAACAGCACCTTTGACATTGTCTGAAGCTCAGGCTAACCAGAGGATGACAAGAATTGTGCTACCAATCACTTCTTCCACTGTATGATTTGTCTACTCACCAGCAACTTCCACAATGTCTCCAGGAACGATGTCTCGGGCTCGGACTCTCTGAACGCTCTTCTTGTCCTGTCGGTACACCTTGCCCATCTCTGGCTCGTACTCCTTCAGAGCCTCAATGGCATTCTCTGCATTACGTTCCTGGAGGATAAAGCAACATAGAAAGCTTCTTAAAGTTTTTTCGGTTATAGATGTGAAAGTTACGATGTTGATGGAGAAAATATCCCAGCTCATATGAAAACAAGGACAGCAGGGAGGGAGGGACAGGAAGCGACAGGTATTATGGAACATGAGGTCTTGTTTAGCCAGGCTGCTCTGCTTGAAATATGAACATTTTCAACAGTTATTTACATGACATTACATTTATTTACCTGACAATTTAATCTAATGTGACCTTATGGTAAGTGAATTCATCTATGTGGATACCACTTAAAAACCACAAGAATCATGCAAGCACATTAAGTTCATCAAATATACTGAACTGCTTCAACTGTGACAGAAAAAAAAAATAATTTGATGAGCCAAGGTGATCGGAACAGATGAGTCTTCAGTCTGTGACAGAAGATATGTAGTTTTTGTCCTGATGCCAATGAGAGGCTTGTTCCACTGTTATAGAGACAAGACAGCCGAACATATGGCATTTTGTTGGGCAGTAGCTGGGCCTTCCTCATAGTGAGGGAGTAGGGAGCCATTTAGAAATAGCAGAGCGTAGTGGATGGGCTCGGCTTTATGTTTGGCCATAGCCTTTATAGTACCATGTCCTAGATGTAGGATCAAGCGGCAAAAAAGCTGCAGTTCCTCAAATAACCACTAGAGCAGGCTGCAGAAGGGAGTCAATTACATTTGAGCCCCATGTTAAAATGTCCGATTTTATGACAGAAAAAAAAACATATTTACAGTCTGGTTCAAAACATGGCTCTAGTCTCATAAGCTGTTTTTCTACTCCATGACAACTCTGGGGGGGGGCGAATTTTTTTATAAGGCGTTTGTTTAAAATATACAGCATACATCATTATGCACAATTCATAGCTGTCAATCTAAGTGGCGCCACTTTGATTGACAGCTATGAACTGACGGTCTAAAGGGCGTCACCCCGGCTAATTCTAGTCACTGAGTTTGGGAAAGAGATCGTCGTGGGGTTAGCCGGCTAGCAACGCTATTTAGCATTTAACCTAGCTGGTTAGCCGTAGCTAGTTTGATTATTTCGAATAAAGCGGCTTTTTTCAGTGGCTTTTTTTCAGCCAATAGCGCTCATTCGACCCGCCTCAGCTCCGCCCTCGCTCCACCTCTTTGTCCATATTTGGAGTAACCGGAGGTAGGCTACCAAGATGGCTACACACTACGATTTGCTTCATTTTTGCTCTTCAGAAACCTATGGGTGACGTTACAGACACTACGTCCATATTTTATACAGTCTATGTGTAGGATGGGCATGAGCCATTCCCAGCACAGTCAGAAAATACCAGGGTCTTGAATCAGACTCAAGCAGCCACTGGTACCCACTGCAGGGTGCAGTATGGGAGAACTTAGGCAGAATGAAGGCCAGCTGGGTTTCTGCATTCTGGATGAGCTGCAGAGGTTAGGACATGTAGGTAAACCAGCAGGAGCCAGTTGCAGCAGTCTTGGCGTGAGGTGACAAGAGCCTGAACCAGAACCTGCCCCTCAGCCACAGACTCTCTCCAAGTTACTCTGAAAGTGCAGTCCTTGAGGCAGAATATGAACAAGGAGAGTACCTGAGGCTCCCTGTTACAGGAGGCTGCAGAGGAGGATCTGGGCGCTCACTTTGTCAAACGCCTCTGGAAGGTCCAGCAGTATGACGATGAAGGAGAAGTGTACAGTTCCTCTCTGACTGCAAGGAGGAGCAGCAGTCTCAGCTGAGTCGCCTGCTTCAAAGCCAGGCTGGTGGCGATCAAAAAGTTTGCTCTGGTGGAGATGAGCAAGTCCTGACAATGTTCCCTCAACATCTTACTTGTCCTCCTGCGAAGGACTCCTTTGCCTTTGTATGCCTGATTCTTCCAGTGATGAGGCTGTGACTTCAAACAAGGAGTGACTTTGTAAACACGGGTGTTACTTACTAAATCTACGGAATTGTTAACCACACTCCCTATTGATAAACAATACAAAGATCGTAATAGAGATGGCTTGGCATGGCTCAAGAAACACACAGATGAGGGAACAGGCATGACTTCTCATCTAATTCTCTTAAAGCTTACACTGGTTTCAGATTTGTTTACCAAAATCCAAGGCCCAAGAAAGCCTGGTTTACAAAAGCCCACAACCAAGCACAATTTACTACTAGTGAAATTCAACAAAACAGAATGAACTTAAAGCAGGAGGCTAATCTCCAATATAGTCAAGAGTCACCACAAGAACGTCCCACAATCAAATTAAAGTCTTCTAACACCACTTGAAGAGGACTCAAAAAATACATGGAAGACCCAAATAGGTTTGGTCCAATCATAAAACAACAAGAACTCAGTGAGTGAAACAACATAATCAGATCAACCATAAAGAATAGTACCATATTCAGGGATGAAACAAGGTGGACTACGCATCTGACACTCTGCATCAAAAAGTGATTGACAGAAGGTAAACACAGTTACTGTGGGGAATATATTTAAAGCATGATACAGCCTGATCACATACTATGTATCCGTCTGCTGTGGTGGTGATATCAATGGGTGAAATCTGACACTGAACTATGAATCACAACCAATCTACAGCTGAACTCCATGTGTCAAGTATCAATCCATTTTAGACTATTTTATATTACATTACAGTTGAACAACACACACACATATTTGGGAAATTAGAGCAGCAGCTTATTGGAATTTTGAACAATTAAAAACAACAATTTAAAGGGTAATTAATATTTTTAAACAGTTTAAGAAATTGCCATGAAACGATGATATGATTGTCAGTCCACAAAATCTACACACATGCTGTTTACCTGCCATACTCCTACAATGGCGTTGGCAATGAGGATGAGGAGGATGACAAAAGGTTCAACAAAGGCTGTGATTGTCCCCTCCCCTTCTTCGAACCAAGC
Organism: Centropyge bicolor; assembly: GCA_037975185.1. Taxonomy (NCBI): domain Eukaryota; kingdom Metazoa; phylum Chordata; class Actinopteri; family Pomacanthidae; genus Centropyge; species Centropyge bicolor. The sequence goes on from JBBMOC010000454.1 coordinate 19,218, forward strand.
CAGGGTCTATGAGACATAGGACAAGACAGAGAGAAAGGTGAAGATTTATGTTGTGGTATAAACACTCCTTTCATTTGTATGTATATACAGCAGTGATAAACCAATGTATTAGTTTACACAACTGTACAAACTCATCATACGTAGAAATGAATGTGACTATTTATATATATATGCATGAATGTGTATGTCTTTGCTTGTGTCTGTGCCCACAGTTGTGTTTCCTTACAAAAGAGATGCATGCAGCCAGCAGCAAGATTCGAACTAACAAATCCTCAAACTGTTCCAGGACCAGCTCCCAAAGAGACTTCCCTGCACAGGTACACCAAGGAACACAATGAGCAGCAAATAAATAAATAAATAAACAAAGACTGACTGTGATCTGGATGAGGTAATGATGACAGAAAAAGAAAAGAGAATCAGAATAGAGTATAATAAAACAGATAGCTCACCTTCTTCAGCTGGCAATTCTGTGGGGTAAAGAAAGAATGTAGATAGAAAGAACAAGGGAAAAAGAAGCACAATTACATAATTGCCACCAATGGAATTTTATAAATTACGATGTAGAGCAGTGATCAGTTTATCTTCCTTCCCCAAGCACTTTGTTCTTATGAATTTTTGTGGGGTTTTTTTGCAGCAGGACTAGATTGATATTTTACTTGCTAATATCTGAACATAATGCAGATATTCAGTACACCTTTGACTGAAAACAGAAAATGTAATGGATATGCCACAAATTTACCACACTTTACAGTATATGCATATTCATGTGCACATTTAATGAAGATTTCATCAATACAATTGTTGTGTATGAGACACATTTTACCTGAATTAATTATTACATGATCATTTGTATGAATATGTTTCTTTAATTATAGTGATGGTTATCATTTATGTCAGTGGCGGTCATAGAAATAATTGCAATCATGTGTGCCTACAGTAAGTAGCCAATTTGTTTTGAAGCCATTTAAACACACACACAAAAAATATTTCCATTTATACCGTTAGGTCCCCATCTCTCCCTGTTCTTCTTCAACTGCTCACAGCTCAGACCTGTAGACTCATTTACACTGAAGAAGCCCAAAACCTCCTCCACCGTCTTAGTATGAGCATTATCCATCACTACGGAGGGAGGAGGAGAGAGAAGACAAGGCATTATCAATATCAGCAACAAGATTATTTAATACAAAAATATCAAGCGTTAAAATGAATATTTTACTATTTTACAGCAGTAGTTAGAAAACTGAAAGAAAAGTAGTTCTTTTCAAAATGTTTGTAGTGTTTATAATCATCCTTTTTTACAGCATAAATCACATGATGGTAATATGGATTGAAGACTGATGATGATATTTTGGGTTGAAGATGCAAACAGCACATATATTTTTTGCTGTATTCAATAAGTCGTAGATTTTTCTTTACAGAAAAATATATCAAAGCTATTTCTCAAAATTATGTGTTTTCCTCAGACTTGTGTTCTTATTAGTCCTATTTAAAAGATTAGAGGTGAAGTACACTGACTGGAACTAATGTCATGCTCAATGAAAAAGAGTATGCAAATATTTTCCATGCTTGAATGATAGTCTGCTTCTTTAACGTGTTTATTGGCACCTGCAATAAAAGTTACACAATGTTACAGCATTAGTTGGCTGGGGAATCAAATGAACTGTATAGCCAAGCAACCACACAATCTGGAAGCCACAGAGACAAACAGGCCCAGGAGACATAAATTACTATCTACAGGGAGTGAGCTGGCTCACAAAACACATCTCCCTGCGATGCACCAGACTGGACAGTGTTTATTTCTGTTAGGCTGTGCTTCTCCTCATTTAAACAATGTGACAGTAAGAAATCATTTGCCTCTTAGTCCCATGATCTCCTTCCAAAACTATGGCCATGTATGCGAGCAGCCTGGAACAGTTTTGAAGAGAACTTTTAACTCTGAAGATCACGGAAGTGCTGTATGGCAGAATTAGACTACTCTCCTCTCAATGATGGGTTATGATAATTAATTCTGGAAGATCGTCCCAAAAACACTGATGTCAATATCTTCATCTGCAAAATACAGTATCAACCGACCACTCCTGAATTCTGCTCAAAAGCCAAACATTATGCTAATGAATTGGTTTTGTGCGAAACAACAATGATGACACTTCCGGTCATTTGCCCAACGTTTGACGTAAAATATGTAGACTGCGTTAAATACTTTCCGCTGTTACGAGTAGCCTCGCCTAAAATCTGGGCTGTATGGATGACACAACGGAAAATACTCAGACATGTTGCTCACGACTGATGAGGTTTGCCAGCAATTTGATACAGCTGGCTGCACAATGTCATATGTCAAACGACAGGTGGAAAATCACACCAGCCAACATTCTTCGAGCCATAAGCTAGCGGATAGCTAACATAGTGTTTGTAGGTGACTAGCTAGCTAGGCAGCTAGCCTTGTGTCCTGACGTTAATCCTCAGGAGATGAACAGGTTGCTTACCAGAGCGGTTCGTATGTCTGTGTCGTCTGTCCACTATCCCTTCCTGTTCACTAAAATCAGATATATCACAGCACCATGCGTTTTAGAATGAATTCCTCCCGGCGGCAAAAAGAAAGCAGCAAAAATACTTGAAAAATAGTTTTTACAAAAGGCTATCTAGCTCAGTTATACTATGACAGCCGCTCATGAGTGAACCATCAGGACATCATTTCCATTGAGACACTATCTGATTCTCGAGTCGTAAAATGTTATCCATTTAAAAAAAGGCTTACTTAAGGCAAACGTTTCTCTAAATATGGCTCCAGACTAGTTTACTTAGACAGTACGGAATTATTACTCCTTTTCCTGGCTTCAGGAGAGTCTGCGGGCTCAGTAATAGTCAGCCTGCAGGCTTAAACGGCCAATAAAATCAAGCTAGATAATCATAGAATACAAATTCCGCTCCTTCCTTTCAAAGTAAAGGCTTTGTCTCCGGAAACGCTACGCGCCATTAAATACTCATAAAGTATATTTCATGGCAACAGTATTTCACAGTATTTTGGAAAATTCTTTGACTGTTGGATTACCACCGGGTAACTGACAGCTGTATTTCTTCCAGTACTTGGCAGGATTCAGTTTACGGCTTTTATTTTAAGTATAAGTCGTTTTACTTCTTGTATTATCGCGGCTAATTCTGCCTACCTTGACGTTGCTGCTCCGTAATGAACATGATTAGCGGAATTTGCCAGTGTGGACACCCAACCAGGAGATTGAACCAAAGAGAGGCCCAGAAATCAGACTGATGTAACACATTAACAAATCAGCGTGTAAAAACGTCTAAAATCCCGNCAGCCTGCAGGCTTAAACGGCCAATAAAATCAAGCTAGATAATCATAGAATACAAATTCCGCTCCTTCCTTTCAAAGTAAAGGCTTTGTCTCCGGAAACGCTACGCGCCATTAAATACTCATAAAGTATATTTCATGGCAACAGTATTTCACAGTATTTTGGAAAATTCTTTGACTGTTGGATTACCACCGGGTAACTGACAGCTGTATTTCTTCCATCACTTGGCAGGATTCAGTTTACGGCTTTTATTTTGAGTATAAGTCGTTTTACTTCTTGTATTATCGCGGCTAATTCTGCCTACCTTGACGTTGCTGCTCCGTAATGAACATGATTAGCGGAATTTGCCAGTGTGGACACCCAACCAGGAGATTGAACCAAAGAGAGGCCCAGAAATCAGACTGATGTAACACATTAACAAATCAGCGTGTAAAAACGTCTAAAATCCCGCCCATTACTGCAGAGAATGCCCGCCTCTGATCCCAGTCACCGAGCTCTTGATCAATCAGCGTGTAGTGCGTCTGCCGTCGCTCAAGAGATTAATATGCAAACCAATCAGAGTTGAGCTTTGAGCGATCGACGACACTACAGGCCAATCGAACAGCGCTGGAGGCAGGACAATAGTAACGGGCTGCTTTCTTGCCCTCCTTGTGTCCATCTGTCAAAAACAGAATAATAGTACAGTCCAGTAAATGTAACTTCCAGGATTTTAAGTTATTCATAATAACATTTATAAAAAGGTGTTTATTTGTTTCACTTATCCACTTTCAATGGTATTCTTCATGAATAGGGAACACATAAAAAAGACCTGCATCTTAAATTAAGTCTTGGGCAAGTATGTGTATCATCACCATTCGGAATATGTTCCAATAACTGCCTAAGTTATTGATTTCACTTGAGCTACTAACATGGGCTGTCACAAAAACTCTTTATCATTTATGTCTCCTTCACTATTTAATTTCTGCAGTGTTAAGAGTTTGCTAACCCCTCCCTCCATAATACATCACAAGATGGTGTTTCAGCAGATTTTTTTTTTTATTAAAAGTGTTAATAAAAACTAAGCGCATGGAACACAACAGACCACAACCACATTTCCACACATTTTCACACATGTGACATTATATTATATATCCTGACATTCTTCTGTCTCCATCCTGAAAAGGGATCCCTCCTCTGTTGCTCTTCTTGGCATTTCTTCCTTTAGATATTTTCCCCATTAAGCTTTTTTTCTTTTTGGGGTTTAAGGATAGAAGATGACTATGACTTCAGTTGGGGTCTGCTCTCTTTTCTCTGTCTTAGATGTCTTCCTTACAAAGGATATTCACTCCAAAGGCTGAAAGACAAAGAACACAATCATTAGCAACTTATTAAGACCAACCTTTTAAATAAATACTCAGCCTTAGCAAGTGTTGGATATCATTTTTTAAACATGACACATTCTCCATTTATTTAGTGATGGTAAATGACTGTGAGTGATTTACAGTGGCAACCTGTGTTGATGCAGCTCTGTCATGTATCTTATCTTATTTTTATGTTTATTGTTTTATGCTTAACACTTTCATGAGACCGGCTGTTTGTTGTTTTTGTGTTTTTTTGTGTAAAGCACATTGTAAATCTTATTTTAGAAAGGCCTTAAAATTAATAATAAATATGATTATTATTATTATGAATTGTGAGACATTATTTAATAGTGGAGTTCACACTCAAGAAATCAAGATGGCTGACATCACTGAAAAATAAAGTTGATAGATTTACTCTCCTGCAGATATAAAACCATACACTGGTAAAATGATTATGGCTTATCTCTTACATGACATAAAAACGGGAACAAAGATCAACCACGCCTTTCCTTCGTGTTGAAACTTTTGCATGATTAGGGATAGCAAGACCTTTGACAATGATACTTTACCACATGTCAGTGCTGATATTAGACCATTAACATTAAAGAAGTGGACCATAGTGCATAGCAGTGCTATCCAGCTTTAATCAGGGTAGTGCTTGCACCATTTTCTTATTTCACTTATACTTTTTTTAAAAAACAATCTTTTTAAAAATAAATTTTAAAAAATACCATAATTACTTTCAGTGGATGTAGAACTTTACAGGGGAAATACAAATGACCATGAACACAGAAAATTCAATACTATATTCAAAGTTTCAATTTTCAAAACTTTTATTATCGTATCTCTTAATACTAATGGATAACTCCAATTTTAATCAATCTACAGGTAATGTTAGCAGATCCATTCTTTAACTAGAGCACCACTCTTGTAAATTAGAATCCACTTGATAATAAATAATCTAAAAAAGAAGACAATTTTTAAAGAATAATTTGCAATGGGTTTCAATTTGGATGGACTTGCATTGAAGCTCACACTGGTGATGAGTATGAGTATGGTTTTTCTTTAAACCTACAAACTTAATATCTGCTTTAAACATTCTAAATAAGGAAATACGGAGTATTTGGCCATGTATGCAAGTAGGATAGGAAGGTACGAAAGAAGACATCATTTAAAACAGTAGAGCTGGCTGTACTGAAAGTGTTTTGTTTCCTGCCATAGTCTGATTTTTCTGATTTATGAGGACGTTTACATAGTGAATATGGAAGTTAGTACAACATGAACATAATGTGGTATTTTCAACTTGTTCACCTACCCATGTTGCTCTGGTGATATATGTGTTTTGTGTTTGTGTGTGTGCTACCTCAGGTTGTATTCAGGGTCAGTCTGTGTTTGCAACAGCAGGTCTCTGATCTCCTCAGGTGGGTTCAGACCATAAAGTTTCGCTCTCTCCCATCTCTGCAGCCTGCTGATACCTTGAAACAGTGAGATAATAGGATTCGTTCAATGCTGTGTGTGTTTGAAACCTGTTTTTGCACCAATACAACTCTACATTTCCCAAGAAGAACAGGCCCAAAGGTAATGCAGAAAAATAGCATCAAGATGTTAGTGGAGGCTGAGATGCGTGTCTATCATTATCATGGAAATCCACAGAACCTTATGAAAATTGCCTTGACTCAAACAATTTTTGCTCACTCCAAACCCGAACTGGACAATGCTCTCTAACTCTCTTAGCACTGAGCTCCCCAAAAGGCCTATATGAAAATTACAGATGATTCAGAAGTGCAGCCAGGATTTATCAATACAAATCAGAGAGGCAGTACCTCTCTGCTTGCATCCCAGGACTGGCTAAGTCTTTTTACTCATCTGCAAAGCCTTACATAGTCCAGCATCTGCATGTATCAGTGACTGCCTTATATTTTACATCCAACAAGAACTCTCAGATCACTGACTGCCTTTCCTTTTTTCGGAAATTCCAAATGTGTCCCACTAGAAATCCCGGAGGCTGCTTTCAAGTTGTATTGCCCTAAACTGTGGAACACCCTCACCCTTGGACAGCCAACTCCTTCGGAAATTAAAAAAAAAAGAAAAAAAAAAGCTAAAGACCATATCATGTACCGCCTGAGAATACTTCTCATTGGCAGTAGTTTAGCATTCAACACCATGATCCCGTCTGAACTGATGACCAAACTCAGTAAACCCGGGCATCAACACCTCCCCCGGCAACTGGATACTGGACTCTCTAATTAACAGACCCCAGTCCGTTTGGTTGGGCAACCACAACTCCACAACTCCTCAACCCCTCAACCAGGGCAGTGTGCCAAGCCCTAACGTCTAGTCACTCTTCACCTAAAACTGCACACCTCTACATGGTTCTACCACCACTATCAAGCTCGCAAACAACACAGTGATGGGTTGGTCAAAAGCATCAGCATCCAACGCATCACTTGTTCTCCTGGAACACTTTCCACCCTAGTCACAGACTGTTTGCCCTCCTCTCCTCAAGTAGGTGCTACTGGACTCCCCATTCCAGGAACATCCGGCTCGGGAAGACTAAAAGCTGCTCCACAGTGATAAGCTTCTGTCCTAATGTGGATACTCATATCCAGTGATTCTCAGCACTTCTGGTTAGATGCTGAACTGCATTTCACTGTCTCAGTACTTGTACTCATGCAATGACAATAAAGTTGCATCTAATCTTTTTTGATCTAATCTAATTTAATCTAAAAAAACTTATTTAATTTGTCTTTTGATTTGGGTTAGATTTTCTTGTGTATATTATTGTGATTTAACATGTTTTTCTCTCAGGTATTGCTCCTGTTATTACTGCTTGTCTTTCCACTTATTGCTGATTTACATTGGCTCCTGCTTTGTAAGCACTTAGGGATACATCTTTGAATTAAAAGTACTTCTCTTAAATTTTGGATACTTTATTCTATTGACCATGCAGCACTTATTATAGTACACAGGTCCTAATTTTATACCTTTTTCTTATGAATCTAGGTGCATCAACTATATTATAGTATGAATACATTTGTTAAAGTAAAGGTTAGGTTGTGCAACTTTAACTACTTAGAGATTCTCATACTGTACATAAATTCAAAACAGTGAATAAGATTTAAGTTGACAATACTTCATCTTATTTCTTTTTTATTCCAAAGCCAGATATTCTAAAGTGTATACATGTGTAGGAATGTTACCTGTGCAGGGCCCAAATCTCCAGTCCAGATCAAACTGTCTGAGCTTCTGCAGTTCTTCCTCTCGAACAGTTGTAGTTTCAACCTCTGCTCCAATAAAAAAAAAAAAGCAGACAATTCAAGTTACAACTACTTACCGTATGGCACAACAAAGTATCTGAGAAATCTGACACTCTAACATTGATCATCTTCAACTGAAATCAACATAAACAAAATTCAATTTAAAATGCATTTTTTTCTACTAAACCAATTAAAATGTGAAGAAATATATATGAAAACGTGAACATGAAAATATATCCAAACCTATGTTACAATCTGTAATGCTAACGAGATGTGTATTTCATTGACTGTTTTTCAAAGTAATGTTAATGCATACAATCAATTACACTGCAGGAGGGTAGATATGACACAGAACACAGCTAAAGCATGAGCAGTATA
>JBBMOC010000454.1:35000-44559 GCA_037975185.1 Centropyge bicolor
AGAAACATTAGTAGTTTTCCACTTGCTTTTTTTGTTTGGTTTAAATGTAATTGTCTTTAATGTTTCATAGGTTTAATTGTATTGTTAGTTATGCATTCAATAAACTGCAGATTCCTTTGATGAATGAAGTCCAACATCAGGTTGGCTTATACATATTTGTTCTATAGTGATGAAAAGCTGTGTAAAACATTTTGAGTTTCATACCTTTTACACTTTCCTACACACACATACATACGTTTCCATCACTTCAGAGGACATTGCACTGACTAACATTTATTTTCTGGGGCCCGACCTTAACCCTAACCCTCGACTTGGTGAGTCCATCAGTGCAACTATGTAAACAGATTTATGTCCCCACAACTCTCTCTCTCTATCACACACACACACACACACACATATATATAAATAAGTAATAAGGGTTAGCTGTTAACGAGTGTGTCTTCCTCGGCTTTTGTCTTTGTTAATGGGTCACTACTCCACTGAGCAGCTGTAGTTTCAGCTTACAGCATGTAGAGAGCACGGATCATTGCTATTTATCTCCTTCCCATCCTTAGCCCACTGATCACCTGCCTGTGTAGTTCATGTGTTCTGCACATTACCTCGAACAGTGAGGCCTGAAACTGAAGCTCTATCAGACGGCTGGTAGCTGCCACCTGCAAAAGAACATCACCATGTTAACACAAGCATAGCTAATTCACAGACACATTGTGTGTGTGTGTGTGTGTGTGTGTGTACGCATAAGGTGGGTGTTTGTCTATGAGAAGGCCTACCAGGTGAGGGACACAGCTATCGAGTCGTCAGTGATGACCAAGGTCAAAGGTTTTGGGATCTACAATGACAAGGTGATGGACGTAGCAGACTACGTCACTCCCACACAGGTATGGACTGACAGATGGTCGTATGGACAGATATATGATTAACTGTAGGATACAGTGATGCTGATGTGCTATATGTTTGTTTTCTTCAGGGAGCTTCAGTCTTCTGCATCATCACCAAACTGATCACTACAGAGAACCAAGTCCAAGGATACTGTCCTGAGGTCAGCCACTGTTACTGCCATTACTGCAATACTACTGCCATTATTAGTGCTACAATTATTAACACAGCTACTGTAAATTAGTTCATCTTCACCGAAATGTTACATCTTTTTTTCATTGACTTGCACGCATTAATGCCACCACTCATTCTGCCTGTTCACAGTCGCTGTTATTGCTAATAATGCTAACAGTCTCAATATGCTACTCACACTATCACTGATGTTAAAAAAAGATACTTTAAACTCTTAATGTCAAGTCATATAGAATATTTTTAAGATATGTGTCATATGTACTCAGCTCTCACCAACGGTAAACTCATTTTGTTTTTGTGTCATTTTGTTAATAAAATGTGTCAGAGCAGTGCAGCAAGTATATGATGTCATCTCCTGTAACACAATCTGACATGAGCACCAGCAAACGCGACCTGGTCAGGGCTGAACCTGGTGACATGTTATCATGGAAAATATGGTTCCATAGAAAGCAGCTGCAACTCCTCAGTGCTGGGAAGTAATTGATGGGCTCACAGCCATTAGACGGACACATGCAAAAAGAAAGAGTCCATCTCTTACTCATAGAGAGAAACAATGGGGGTGTGGACTTCTGCCAAGCTTCCTTTTGTTCTAAGAATGTGAAAAGAGCCCGGTGTTCTATTCCTGCTTCTTCCACCATTGTTCAAGTGAATCTGATCTTTTCTTCAGAAACAGATTCATATCTGTCAAGTTTTATCCAGAGGCCTCTCACTCTGTGTCTAATCTATCTCTGTGGCATCATCACAATGATCGACCTCCTTCCCCTTCTGCTTACTCATTTGCTCTATTGTTAATCTGAAAATGTTTTTTGCAGTTTTAATCTGTGTGTGTGTTTGTGTTACCCAGAGTGAGAAGAAGTATATTTGTACCCAGGACAGCGACTGTAAAAGGCACCTCAACAAACCAGGAAGTTATGGTGAGATTCTCTGCCTGTCTCTTTTTCTTCTGTTTCACTGTATGAAAACAGTGTTATCATTATCACCATTGCACATGTGTTGAATTAATACGTGAGAGCTGGTAGTTTTTATATGTTTGACATGAACGTTTCTCTTCTCTGCCTCAGGGATTCTTACAGGGAAATGTGTTCCTTTCAATTCTACCACCAAGATGTGTGAGATAAAGGGATGGTGTCCTGCTGAGATCGACACCATCAAGACGTAAGAGGATACTGTGCATGTGATGGAGAGCTGTTTACACGGCTCCGCTATTGCTGCTGCACCACTGTTGTGCAGAGGAAGAACACTGAGTTGGAACACTGAGAGAGACGACAGCTGTCCTCATACGCAGACATGTAGCCATGTTGGGCCAGTGCTCTCTTTGATGACTCACTAACGTCTGTCTATGCATGTAGTTTTGGTTTCATGAGTCCGGCCTCTGTATGTGTGAGGTTCCTGCCTTCACCCGAGTAGAACTGAACTGGTATAAATTAGAGGTGTACGATACTGCAAGATTTGGTATCGATCCGATACCAAGTAAATACAGGGCCAGTATCACCGATACCGATACCAATACTGATACTTTTAATATTTGAGGTTGATGTACCATCACACTGCTGACCCTGAGGTGTTTTTGTGGTTTTTCCTTTTGGGATTTTCTTGTTATAACCCAGGACAGAATTTGGGCAAAGTTTAAAGGTGGCTGCAAAATACTTTTACTATTATACTATTACTACTATATACTATTATCAAAAACAGAAGCAATAGAGCAGTAAGTTAAAAAAAAATTCCCCCAAATATTATTATGTGTGCATTTTTTTTCTTAAAAAAACAAAGTGAAAAAAATTATTAAATGAGAGCAAATTAAAACAAAGTGCGCCTGCTCCGCGCTGAGAGTGAGACAGAAGAAGCGGCAAGTCCAGCGACCTGGCTGTCGCCTCTTTGACGAGACCGTACGAGCACATACAAGAGTGAAACTGACATTAAAGTATCGATCCGATAGTGATACCAACTTGGTATCGATACTATTGATATTTGGATCGATCCGCCCAACTCTAGTATAAATCCCACCCTGTCCACAGCCTGATGACAGAGAGCATCGTGTGCTAGCTTTGTAAAGTGCAACACAATATTGTCTGTCTGTGTGTCTCTTCTCCTCTCTCTCAGTACACCTATGATGGAAGTGGAGAACTTCACCATTTTCATTAAGAACAGCATCCGCTTCCCAACCTTCAACTACACCAAGTATGACAGATAGGACTTTAATCTGATGATGATGATGATGATGAAGATGTCTGGCATGTTGATATGATGATATGTCTGTATGTGTGCAGAGGGAACTTCCTGTCTACCATCACTGACGATTACATCAAAAAATGTAACTTCGACATGATCAACAACACCTACTGCCCCATCTTCAGAGTGGGAGATGTGGTCCGCTACGCCCAGCAGAACTTCACCAAGCTGGCAGACAAGGTAGAGTCCAGACATGTGTTCTGGTTTTTGGGCTGAGACTTTATAAGAAAATTCGATTCAAACTAGGGCTGCAGCTATCGAATATTTTACTAATCGAGTATTCTACTGAAAATTCGATCGAGTAATCGAGTAATCGGATAAAACATATTTTTGCCCGAGGGTCCCCCAGTTGGGGCTAGTACTGCTGCACATCAAATTAAACAGCAGAAGCTAGGCTACAAGAATATATAAGCCATTTTTACCTGCAAAAAACACAGCTCAAACGCCAGCTAAATGAATTATCAAATATAGAAATTAGCATAGCGCTGTGGTACTTTATGCAAAACTGACAAACAACCCCTCAAATGAAAGCAGACAGTCCACTGATTCAAACCATATCCATCAAAGCTCTCTAAAACCAAAGCAACAGCCACAAACAACACAAACAACAGCAAAAACACAAATCGCTTTGTCAAACTATAGTCGCAAAATTTCTCTTACCTTGTACCTTGTAAGACCTTGTAAAACTTTTCATGTTTCGCCATGAAAAGTTTGTTTTATCGGTAAATCCACACCGGAAACAGTTAGCGCTACTTCCTTAGCCACAATGCAAACAACCCGGATGTCTCTGGGAGGCGTCGTTTACATACGGGAGGGGCACGGGATTGGCCGGGCGCACTAGTTGCCTTCTGGGGCTTCTCATTGGCTAACGGTGCTGTCAATCTCACTTTGGCTCAGTTTTATCGGCTTTGCGCACAAAGCGCAGGAGCAGAATCCGCCTCTTTCTTCTTCCTTTACGTGCGTGACGTCAGCGCGCCAATTCAACAATTCCTCGAGGCAGAGAAAATTCCTCGATCAGTTTTTGAATAGCGCTGTCTGTTCTAGCTGCCTGCTCTTGTTCAGGGATCTTATCAGAGTTGAACTTATTTCTTATTTAAGTCTCGTCCTCATTTTTGTAACTTATGACTGATTTGTGTCTCAAGTCAAAGTTAAAGTCACAGTGAGAACATGATCATTATGGCAACTGTGGTTCAGATCTCCAGCACTGATTCAGCTGTGTTGGGCCACAGTATGAAGAGATGAGAAAATGACTTTCTTTGAACCAGACTGAGGTGAAATATGACAACATCATTTGTGACGCCTGCGGGTCAGAGCTCCCCATCAGTCTCCTCCACCCACAGCAAACACAGCCACCTGCTGGGTTTTTACCACATCACCGTTCTGACACTCTGGAAACCAGAGTGGATCACCTCTGTGGCTTTGTAGAGAGAAAAGACAGTGAAGGCCTCATCTTCCTTTCAGTGTCACTCCCTGGCTGTGAACATCAGTATTGCACTGTTTCTGTTTCTGTGACGTATGCGACTCACTGAAGCCGTTCCCAGGAGAGCACAGGGTGGAGCACAAACACACTCACTCATGTACCTCTCTCATGTTGAAAACTCTGTCAGGGAGGAGTGATTGGAATAAAGATCGGCTGGATCTGTGACCTGGACAAGTCAGATGACCAGTGTAACCCCTCATACTCATTCACCCGCCTGGATGCCATGTCACAGAAGAACAGCGTTTCACCGGGCTACAACTTCAGGTATTTAGTCCCATGGTTGGACTGAACGCTCCATCCAGAGAACTTGACAAGAACTCTGGACTACTACTACTGCTACTACTACTACTACTGCTACTACTGCTACTACTACTACTGCTACTACTGCTACTGCTACTACTGCTACTACTACTGCTACTACTACTACTGCTACTACTACTGCTACTACTACTACTACTACTACTGCTACTACTACTACTACTACTGCTACTACTAGGAGACATTTTCTAATTATTATGGTGACACCATGACGATCTGCTGTTAACAACAATAGAACGAAACTTCCACTTTTACACACACTAAAGGATTAAATCACTAAATTACAATGGATTTTTCTGGACCTGTCATGTGAGGATGAACCATGTTGACCATGTTGCACTGTCCACTAGTACTAAAATGACTATGGATATTCATGGTTCCCAGACAATGACTCACTTACAGTCAGATAAGAAATACCTTTGTTCATCCCACAGACGACACACACCTGAGTTCTTACTTCTGTAGTCACAGCCTTCACTGTTCTCAATCAACTACACTGCATTAGTTAAACAGGCATAACCAGTGTCTGTCGTCCTCATCAACACATTTTTAATATTTTGCCTTTTAGAGCTTTCACCGTTACAGTTATGTGCTCTCTTGACCCTTTCCCAAGTGCTCTTATCTATGCATTCAAATGTGATCAGTTATGGTTGTTGTTTTTTTTCTATTATGCTAAAATGTACTTGCATGCTGTTCCATAGACTTAACATGTTTTCTTTGTAATGACAGTTGTGTGATTCATCTGTCTGTGCAGGTTTGCCAAATACTTTAAGATGGAGAACGGGACAGACTACCGCACTCTGGTTAAAGCTTATGCCATCAGGTTTGATGTTCTGGTCAATGGAAATGTGAGTATATATCTTATCCAGTCAATATAATAATGTCTGAACATGAATTAATTTAACAAAGACTTTTTCTAAAGAGCTCTGAGTTAAGTAATGACACAGGGATATGGATCTATATGTGATATTTTAACAGTAAGAGTTTAACAGGAAAATCACTCTCTCTCTCTTTGTAGTGTACTGAAATATATTCTATGTTTGTGTGATTGTTTTATGTACAATAAAGCTTTCCTTTGAACAGGCTCAGACCGAGGTGGGCGGCCGTCTGCCTGGACTGGCTCGGTTGAAAGAGAGAGAAAGAAAATATAATAATAATAACAATAATATTAATAATAATAACAATAATAATAATAATAACAAGAATAATGATGATGATGGTAATAATAATAATAATATTATTGATAATAATAATAATAATAATAAAGGAGCGAGTGCTGGTCTGGATAGGGCCCTCACTTCTCCATCCAGTTTCTTGTTGAGGAGTGATATTGTCTTTGTGATCAGCACCTCATCAACATATTAGCTGGTGGATGATGTCACTGAATGCTCTGGTTTCCTTCCACAGTTCAAAGACGTTGAAACAGTTTTAGTGAAGTGGAGACTCTGTGCTGACAGGGGCACCTTCATAAAAGAAACTCTTTTCCACAACATGAAACACAACGTAAAGATTGTAGACATGGGAGGAAAAAGGGAATTCAATGAATGATTGAAGTCATTTCTTGTGTGACTAGATTTTGTGAAGTGCTAGTCATACTTAGGAAAGTGAAATCTGCTGATATCAAGCACTGTTCTTCCTTCGAAGGCGGGGAAGTTCAACATGATCCCCACACTCATCAACATGGTGGCAGCCTTCACGTCCGTGGGAGTGGTGAGTCATTTTCCTCAGACCTGATGAATGGAGTCAAACATGACCATTTTAATCAAATATATTGTTGTTATTATTTAGGGCACGGTGTTGTGTGACATCATCCTGCTGAACTTCCTCAAGGGGGCGGAGCAGTACAAGGCCAAGAAATTTGAGGAGGTAAAACAGTCACAGTGTTCATCACAACCCTTAAAGCTGCATTCATTCATTTTTATTTATTTATTTATTGTCACAAAAATCTAGGAGCACAACACTGAAAGAAAAACATCTGTCCATCTCTCTGACAAGGCCTGAGTCTGATCTGAACCCAAATGCAGCACCACAAGACGAAAGTTTCAAAATAAAAGATCTTTAATAAAAAAAGGCAAAACTCAAAATCACTCTTAAGAGGAAAATGCAATAACAAAGTACAACAGAAAATCACTCCACAGAGATAACCAAACAAAGTACTGAACTGAAAATCACTCAGACGAGGCCGAGGCAAAACAAGACATGAGCTAAACAAAGTATCAGCAGAAAAGGGAAACCTGACAAAGAGAACACTGAGCATGAGGCGTGGGATGACGGACTATACAGACAGGACGAACTGGCACAGGACAGGGGACGACACAGACATTATATACAGGAGGTAATGGGGAACAGGTGGAGAGGAAGGGCAAGTTACCTGGAACCAAAGGGGAGACGGTTACCAAAATAAAACAGGAAATGATGAGACAACATGAGACAAGACATAATGCAAAAAAGTCACGTAACGCTTTTTCTTCGTCATGACACTCTCTCTCTCTCTCTCTCAAACACTGCAGGTGTCAGACAGCCCGCTGGATCCCCAGAGCAACGGCTTCTACCGCTCGCAGCTGTCACTCAGACACAACGAGACCATCATGAGGTCCAGTGACTCAGGGGCCTTTTCTATTGAGCATTACGGCTGAAGGGACAGGAGCGACAGCCGTGTGTCAGCCTGGGTCTCTATGGAAACGCTTATGTTTTCAGGTTCTATCAGTTTTACAATGTATCATTTTCCCCATTCAGATAGACTTTTTCACTTATGTTTAAATACCTCAACCTTGAGTGGTTGCTATGTTACCCTTAAATGTAGCTGTGTCGACAGTGAGAAATCATAATAAACCAAAGCATGAGTGTCTTCGCATGGTGACACATTAGGCAGAGATTCCTGATAAATTGAAAAAGAAATGAGCTTTAAAATGATTTCATGTTTCTCTTTGCTAGTTTTGCCCCCTATATTAAAACTACTGTAATGCACCACAACTATATTATAAAGGCCTTTATAATGAGAAAGCAGGAATAAACAAATAAGACAGCAGGCATGAACTGATTCACTGTAATATAATATAGTTTGTTTGTATAATAGTTCTGTGGTTCTGGGTTAGATTTAACTGGACCCAGGAAAAAGCCTGAACTTAAAATAAACTGAGACCGAACACATGACAGTTCCATTTCCAATCAATGCACTCTGGCTAATGTGTGAAGGGATTGTGGTTTGATAAAAGCTTTTTCTCTCAAGCCAAATAAAGCTACAACAGCCATAAAGAGCTATGTATGTATTTCCTTCTGTGTGTGTGATTATATATCAGTGCATGGCAAAAACCTGTTGGAATCACAGGTGAAGCTTTTCAAATGTGTTGCATTTGAGCTAAGGGCTGAACTAGCAGGTCTCAACACACTCTTACTGATGATCATCTGAGCATTTAGGGTTGAAGCGTTCAAGGCTCTGTGCATCAAAACACCTCATCTGCTAACTACACCTCTGTACACATGGGCTGACTGAGCTCTGTTAAGCATAACGTAACAACAGCAAAACCAAAGTCTTTCCTCAAATGTAAATGCTGAAGGTGTAAGTTGTCCCGTCCTGACAGATGTGGGAGAGTGAAGATGTCAATCAAGCACAATCTATATGCACTATAACAGGCCTGTGTTGAGGAAATCAGCCAAAATAAAACACGGTGACAGTGAAATGAAAAACAACTTTTTATGGTGCTATATGTTATGAAGTGCTGAGAAAGAGCAAAGATTGTTCAAATGCTCTGTAGGATGGTATTTTCTATCATCAAGGAAAACTGAGCAGTAATAATGTTTTTATCAAAGTAAAAATCAAGTACAATCTCCAAAATAAACATGACTTCAATCAACATCTCTCAAAACCATTTCAACCAAAACTAAACATTAGAACCTTCATGGAGATAGGATTCATTTCATGCTGGATAATGGAAACGTGACACCACTTAAACTTTTGTGTTTAATCTCATGTGATGTTTATTTTCTCTTTTCTTTTTTTTTAATTAGGGGAGAAGGGGTTGGAAATGTACACAAATAGCTGCTGCCTTATTCTATTAGGATATTAAAATACAAAATATTGTACATTGACGAGAATGAAGCCAAACGCCAAATATTACATCCTAAATAGAAAATACTGCACCTTGGGTAGAATGAAGGTGATAAGAAATACTAGCTACGAAATATTGCACATTGACTATAATGAAGTGAAATATCAAATACTAAATTCAAAATATTGTGCACTGGATTTAATTAAGTATTGCACAGTGAAGTATTGCACAGAACCATGGTCACTTTTATGTCTAAAGGCCGCAGCAATTTCAGTGCAGGACTTTCACTTCTTTTTCCATCGTTGTTTTGCAGCTTCTGCTGCTCTTTCCCGCTGTCGTTCATTTGGTGGCGCTAATGCGCCAATGAGTGAATGAGCAACAGCTATGAAAGAAGAAGAAGAAGAGCCAATTCGCC
>JBBMOC010000455.1:0-36511 GCA_037975185.1 Centropyge bicolor
AAGAACAACGTGGAGAGTCAGAGATGGATGGACTCACAGACAGTTGGATCCAGTCTCATCCTGCTTCCCCTTCACCGTGGCCCAGGTACCCAGAAGCACTTAAGCACTTGGAATAGGATAAGACTTGAAATTTTTTGACCTGCTCAGGTGGTGGTATATCCAGTGTTTGGGGAGTGGGATATTGTGGTAAAGGGGCTTTGAAGAAGTTGTTAAGACCAGTTCGTTTCAAAGGGCTCATGCAAGGAAAACGTGGAAGTGTTATTTTACATTTTGACTTATGTGCAGCCAGGAAAACCACTTGACAACAGGCACAAGGTGTGAGTATGTACGGAAACCTGGACAACAGTCGATTATCTTAGCACCGAAATGCTTATGGGAAATCTGCTCTATCATCCATCCAAACTGTGTGATTGGTTAAAAACAACTGTGACGTGCACGTCCAGGCTAACGTTCTTTCATTCACCTGATTTTATTACACATTATACTTAGCTGATACTTCCTGGCTGTCCTTCGAAAATAAACATTCCCTGCTGTTTGCTTCCTGTTCATAAGGTACAGAAACACTTAAATATGCACAGTATTTGGCTTGAGTGAAAGTTGTTGGACTAAATTAGTACAACTGACAGTAACGTGCAGCTTTCTCGTTTCCACTCCTCATTGTGTTCTTACAAAATGTGAAATTGACATGTTTTGTTTCCTGCGCCGCAAATTGCAATAAAACTTTTGTAACTTTTCAAAACCAAGTTTCACATTTGAATCTTTTCTCAGACTGTGGACTGGCTGAACAATCTCATTAGTACACATTGTGAAAACTATTGAAATTCAAATGACACCTTCTCCCTACTTTGCTCTGACACTCACAGGAAATGACACAAGACCCAACGCTTCCTTAGAGGAAATAAATCCATAGTTGTTTCAAATTCTACAAAATGTTTATTGAAAAGCAAGACAGGACTATAAGAACATTGTACAATCAAAGAGGGGGTGGGGGGGGCGTGGGCTCTGTTTTTAAGTAAAAATAAAGCTCTCTGAAGCTATGGTGACTCGTGCCTCTTCTTTCACAGTTCGTCTCACCTGCAGAGGTAGATTCTGACATTACCTGAGAGTCAATCTGGGGCAACGCCAAAGAAAGAGGAAACAGATGCTGAAAAGTCTTCTCCCTCGGTTTGAGGCGTGACTACACCTGTCCTCTACTGAAAGTAAATCGCACACACCACCTGACCCTGTACGTGTTCACATCAGTTTTGTCTTGAAATCCACACAAAGTGAAGATGAATGCATGAGAAATTTAGAGAGGCTAGAAGTCAGGTTAAATCAGTCTGACTGTAGGTGTCATAGTGGACATTCCACCCAGTCACACGTGGGTTATCCAACAGGCAGGTTTTGGGACATTTGATTTTACAATATAGTGAGCTCAAAGGGGACAGACCCTTAACAAGCCGCCAATGTGCAACAAAGGGTTAAACAGTGTGCTGTGGCAATCTGGTCCTTTAATACACTTGAGTTACCAGCACCTGTTGGATCAGTCTTGTAATTACACCTGGGATTCCAAATAAGGATGAAGCAGTGGCGGGGGGTTAACATCAACAATTAAGTGCTATGTTGCAGAAGGGTCGCTGCATTATGAGCCGTTGCCTAGGTGATGGAACAAGCAGGTGAGCGATGAGGATAAAATAAGCAGAGGATGTAAGTATGTGGAACTTGATGTGACCCTGCTGAGGATTTCCTATGGGCTGTTCACTATATGAGGACACGCCCCCTGGTGAATTTCCTCATGTACACTGATGGCAGCTCCGATGATTGCTCCTATGCAGCGCTAATGGAAATCAGTATCTTTTTATTCAAAAGCATTAGAAAAGCAAATCACATTCATTTTTTCTCCCAGTATAAAGTTTCAAAAATGACAAGGTCCAATAAACTCAAACCTAATTTACATGTTTAGTCAGTGGTCGAAGGCATCGTAGCCTCTTCTCTGTACACCCTGCTGAGCTGACATTATGGACATCAAATTACATCATTTTGCATATTTGCTGAGCTTCCATCTCTTTACATCACTTTAGCTGTCAACAAGTAAGCAACAAAATAAATGTCATGACTTGTATCATTCGTTTTATGTTTCAGTTTCACATATTTCAGTGATGGTAGGATTGTGCCAAAACCAGATTTAACCCTTTCAGAGGAAAGACACAAAACAGGTCCAAATGAGAGGTTAAAGTATCGGAGCAAAAGTTTTAATCCTTCAGATTTCAGTCCTGGTTGATTTAGTGACACCTGTGGTCCAACACATATCCTGTTCAAAATGATACTTGGAACAACCACTGGAGGCAGCACCGCTTCAGCTGACCAAGAGCAACTCGTGTACTTCTAATAACCGTGGGCCGAGAGGCTTCATCACATTCTGGTTTATTAAAGAAGACTGCCAACAGTGTCAACTGATATGAGACGGCTAAACTCTAAACTCTGCTTGTCTGACCGTTGACGTACACATCACATGCAGAACGTTCTGAATCAGTTCCTGTTGATCCCATGTGAGCAGGTAGCCAGTCTTACCACAGAGTATTAGGGTCACCATTAGGAAAATCAAATAGAGAGAAAAGGATATTTTATGAGTAAAGTCCTAATATCTCAAAAACGTCATCGGTTGAACTAATCTAATCACAACATATCACATTTCGTTATCAAACTATAACAACTCTTTTCTTGTAACTTGACTTTATTCTCAGATCATTACTTTTTCTTGTGAAATTACAATTTCTTAAAATATGACTTTTTTCCTCCATAATTCCAACCTTATTCTCAAAATACATCCCTTTTCTCAAAAGGTTTGAACTTAAAGTCAAATCCCACCCCACCACAGTGGCCCTAATACCCCATTGTGGAATTTGAATTCTGCAATGTTAGACTCCTACTGCTTATGGAGGAAATTACAGAATGCAAATCTGTAACTTCCTTGGCTGTTGCTAGAAAATTTCCAGCCATGATTGGCTATAAAAATGGGGTTTGATACAAAAGAATTCTAACTTCAAAGACGACAGAGCTTGCATCAAAACTGCAATGTCTGCTATGTCAATCATTCCAGTCATCAATCTGGTGGATTTCATCCATACTGAAACTCTCAGTCCTCTGACACTATATCTCCATGATCCAGCAAAACAAACAAAAAAAATACCGTACGGGATTCGCACAACTATCCAGCAGTCAATGGGTCAATCCGGACTCTAGAAGCAGGCTTACAATTAGTGGTCATAACCGTCCACTGGAGGTTCAGCTTTAGCCCTTTTCAGATGTTTGTTTAACGGCAGACTGAGGGAAATCTTGTTCTATTTCATGAGACCTATTTCATGGTGAAGTGGTACCTACTGAACCCTGATGTTCAGCTGAGGAAAGATCAGCTCTGAAGTGGCCATCAGCCTGTTCAGAGGTGGTATTTCTGCAGATGGTTTCGGTCAAACATAGGGCACGGGCAGCTGGACATTTATATACTTCAACTCTAATGAACATTCAAATTTGCATGTTGGACGGTGCTGACGTTCGAGGAAGAGAACCAGATTCCAAAAAAGAGGAAGCTACCACATTAGCCCTGTAGCACATAAACACCCTGCACTGCCACATGATAAGCTGCTCCACAAAAGAACTGATGGTATAAATGTGTCTCTTGAGTAAATTCTGCTAACTTTTGATAGAGCAGCCAAGCTAGCTAGCAGGTCTGTCACCAAGTCAAGTTCAAACTCATTTGAACTAAAGACATAATTTGTTCAAGTTCATTTAAACAAGATAGACACAGACTAATCCTAAACTAGGTTATAGAGTTAACATGGTTCAGTCATGGTGCCTCTGCTACCTCACTTTAGTGACAAGGTAAGTTGCATTTTAAAAAGCCAGCCTCACTGTTATTCACAGTTCTTCCATTACATTACTTGGTAGATGGTTTGGTGTTATGATTATCTCTATTTGACATTGGCAAGGACAACAATAGCCTAGTTTACTGTGGGTCAAAGTGACACTAAGGCACGGCCCGTCAGGCTAACTTTCAATTAAACAGATTACACATCAATTCAGTTTGTCGGATGAAAGAAGTGACAGCCCTATTAGCTAGCTTGCTGACTGGCAGTTAGCAAACAGGCCAGCTTGGTGGGCCATTTTGGCTGGCTAACGTTAGCATGTTCCCAGCTAGTTAGGGTGCCGTAGGTCAGCTCAACAGCTACAGCAGGTTAGGACTTCAAACCAGCACCGCCACATGCAGATTCCATTTCACTGTGATACAACAGATCCACGTCGTGATGTGATGTCAAACATATGTCATACCCTGTGGCCAATACAGGTGTCACAGAAGCCCAACTCTGACTTTGCACTTGCTCTACACTACCTCCCATGTCGTCTTTTTTCAGCTCACATTCTGCCTGTAAAGCTACATTAATAAAAAGTGACCTATGACAATATGCATGTGATATACCCACTGTAGAATTTAATCAAACTAGCATTTCCAATGAGACACTTAACACTAATGGGAGAGAGCATGTGAAGAGAGAAATAAAAAGGCCAATTTGACTTTGAACAGGTTCAATTTGACTGCGTGGATATTCCCTATGAAAATACAGCTATGGTAGAAAACAGGGAGTATGAAGTGCTCATCACAAAGCCAATTATTGCAACCAATATAAACTTGGGCAAAGATTTAGAAAAGAATCCTTAATACATTCATTTTAATCTTCTTAAACTATCGCACAAAAAGAGATATGGGTTGAGTTTCCATGTAGAGACCTGGAGAGGCAAGTCTAGAATTAAAAAAAGAAAAGAAATCTCTATCTCCATTAAAGATGGTTTTCTGGCTAGTTGTGGAACTAGACTGGAGGTGTGTGGAGGCCTACACACACAGGCCACATAGGCTTGTTCAGTCCTGCTGCGTGGTCGTACTTTCTGCAGGCTGGCTGGTCGGTGTCGTCGCAGTAGTGGTTTTTTCAGTAGCAGCCAGTGTAGGGTCGAGTTCAGATGGTCTGGGAGCTTGGTGGATGCCCTCCGTCTCCAGCCCGCCGTCCTGTGGCGAGCACTCGTCATCTTCCTCATCTTCCTCGTCATCTTCCTCCCCGGCTGACGGCTCCCGTGGCGGGGCTTCAGGAGGTGCTGTGGTCCCTTTGTCTCCCTGCTCCTGGAGGAGGCTGAGGCGGTTGTTGAGGTCGTTCCTCTCCTTCTGCAGGGCTCTGCACAGCCTCTCCAGCAACTCCAGCTTCCCCTGCAGGGCCTTGAAGTGTCCGTCACGCAGGGTTTTCTACAACACAATGTTTCATGAGTGTCAGAATGGATTTGTCACGTTGGAGATTGTTTGGAAAAAATTGTAAATAGACTGTAAGATAACATTAATTTGCTTGATAGTTTTGTTAGCATAAAGGAATTTAAAGGAAAAGGAACAGAACTGAAATCACTGTTCTAGGCAAAAAAGGAAACTTTGGATATTTTAACAGAACCTACTGAACTAGAATTAGGGGAACAGTGTGGCAGAACTTCTGCAGTCACAATGAAGATAAGTGTGAAACAGCAGAGTGAACATCAGAGGTGGCACGACTGCATAAAGAGTTCATGAAAAGGAGCAATTAGAGGCAATTTGGCTTGGAATGGTGCAAAGTGACTTGAAAACACGTTCATGCAAATTGAAAATGTTTCAAAGTTGAACAAAATATTGGCTCTGATCTAAGAGCTTTATAAATCTACTTCATAAATGTGCAAAGACAAAATGAAAGACGGCAGGAAATGACAAAAACAACCAGAGTTTCTGTTGAGTTCTGAGTTTAGCATAGCATATTGACAGTTGTTAACGCAACAAGTATGAAGCAAATTGCAATGCTGACCTAATGATTTTGAAGAAAATCAGGATTTATTATACTTCACTTGAAGGGGGCTGACAAGCTCTAAAAATCATCTAAATATTTCACTCAAAACCAAAAATGTCAAACTCATACTGGAGCTCGAGTAAAAGGCAAGGAATCACCAAAGTCAGTCAAGGATAACTCTGGGGAATGTACAAAATTCCATTACAATTTACCCAATAGCTGGATATATTTCAGTCTAGGGCAGCAAAAATTGAAAAATATTCAAGTTGGAAACTTTCCATGGAAATTAAAAAGGAATTCTAAGGAAGAATAAAATAGCAATATAGGGGTCATTTGCTCAGGCAGTATTTACAAACCATCATCTATCATATCATGAACAGAATAGTTTTTAATTATGTCTCACAGAATTTCAACAATAGAGCTGAACTGATATTTAATTAAATGAGTCAACTCATCTAATACCAGACAGAGGTGAGACTAAAATCCATCTTCACGTCACTCTCACAAAGAAAGCAAATGAGCCTATTGTTCAAACTGAATAACTGTTCGCATCATCGTAAAGGTTACCTCCTCGGCCATCTGCAGCAGGGCCTGGTTGTTACTCTCCCATTTGGTCCTCCACTGTGTCGTTTCCTTCTCCAGCTTCTTGATCTTCTTGGTCATCTGGAAGTAAATCCAGACAAGGGAAACCAGTGAGACACAAACTGCCAAAGGGAAGTTGGTCAGTCATTTCCACCTGAGTTGTTTCTTGCCCTCACCTTCTCCATCTCTTGCCTGAAAGTGGTGAAGACCTCGTTGCTTTTAGCCAGAGTGCTCTGAAACTCCTCGAACTTGTCCATGTACAGGGAGAGCTGAGAGGCGAGAGGAGGAGGCAGTCATTTTCAAACACAAGGCCACAGTCGATTCCCAATAGTGTGTGTGTGTGTGTGTGTGTGCGCTCACCTGTTGTTTGAGCTGGGTTTCTTGCTCCTTCATCAGCTCACACTTGCGCCTAGACTCTGTGGCATCCTTCAGCAGCTGAAGCATCACAGAACACTCAGGCTACAGTTCTCACAGGTACAGCATTTTATTTCTGCTCAACTACTGGCTATTTATTACTGCTATTTGAAATAAGAACTAGAACAGTCAAGAAGATGCACTCACAAAGTCTCTCTCTCTCTGCTGCTTCTCTTCCACTTCTTTCATCATCTCAGTGATTCTCTGCAGCTTGGCGTCCATCAGCTGCTGCTGCAGCTCCTTGTGCTTGAACACCTTGTCTATGTGCTGCGAGAGAGTCAACAGAATTCCATGAGGCTGGAAAAGGTTTTAAAAAAAGGACTCCACGAGCCAGGACAGGACAGGCAAAGTGAGGTCCTTTTGGGCAGTCTTACCTCCTCTCGGAGCTCGTACTGCTCGATGAGCTTTTTAAGCTTCTCAGCCAGCTCCATGTTCTCCTGTCTCAGCTTGGTGTTGTGGGAGCTGTGCTGTTCCATCTGCACCTCAATGTCACTCAAGGTCATCTGGAAGTGCAGCATGGCCTCCTTCCGCTGCTCCTCGTACTCCCTGGACCTCTGGGCGTTTTCCTCCTACCAGGTGACAGGAGTGGAAAATAGAGTAGGTCGACAAGGCGTTTAGAAGACAGGGAAACCTGTGTTATTCACACTGGCACAAAAATGATCATATAAGCCGAGAAACCCTGTGCCTTACATCGCACAAAAGTCAGCTTACAGTCCCTCATTATCAGAAAATGGAGGTAAATTTATCCAAGAAAAACCAAATGAAAACTGGCAGTGTGAAAATTAAAGGAGAATCTGTGTTATTGAACAGCTCATCGCCTCAGTGGTTCACCAATCATGTCAGCAGCAAAGTTTAGATGAAACCTGGATAAAGTCATTTTTGCCTTTCTGACACTTTAAACTCTACTGGTCTTGAATTTATCTTCTTAAAATATGTATTTTGTGGTTCTTGGCTTTATGTTAGTTTATCCACAAGTCAAGATAGAAGGTGAAAACGACATTGATGAACTGAGTTGCACTTGGGTCAGGTGTACCTTCAGCGTCTTGTTGTGCCTCTGCAGCTCCCTACACAGGCTCTCCAGCTTGCTTCGGGCCAGGATGGCCTTGCTGTGCTCCCCCTGCAGGTGGATCTTCTCCTTTACAATCTGAGACTGCTTCTTCTGCAGGGCTTTCAGCCTCTTCTGCATGCAGCGACTCTCCTCCAGCTGAAAACACAGCACATACAATCCACATGGAAACAATCTATTTGATTTTTGAATCTCATGGACCAGCAAATAAATTGCAATGATTGGCTTTGTGGCAAACTCTATATAAAAAGTGCCCTTAAAAAAAATCTGGCGTGGTTTGGCGCTATGTAAATAAAACTGAGTTACTATCAGGAAATGACTGTTAACTGCAGTCACAGTTCATCTATAACACTTGTAAAATAATACCTAACCCACCCATCATGGGCATTTTGGCAAGAGCTACCAAATAAAAACCAGATGTTAAACAACAAATTACGACAAAATGTTTAATCCATTGTTTTGCAACTCATCCATGAGGCTTCTTCAGTTCTGCTGACATTTAACCTGACACACAAAACATCACTGGAAGCAACAGAATTAGTTAAGGAGGAAATTAAATGCACTTTCATCACAGCCAGATAATCTATCTTAATCTGACCAAACTGACATTTAGTTTTCATTTCATTAAGTCTAACTTCATGGCTCCATTCTGTGTGTGGGGCTAACCGATAAGCAGTGAGTGACCTGTCGACATCATTTTTAGTCAAGGCTGCCAGAGCAGTTGCTAGGAGACGTTGAATAATGTTTGTTAAAGACAGCCATTTAAGCCCATTAACTGATATTTGTCCATAAAATGAATTTCTGAGGAAAGCATTTCATTTGGACATAAACTGCTATACCTTCTGTGATACAGGAAGAGAACCAAGTGGGCTGAGATGGTGGATACAAGTTTAGCAGTGCTGTAAGTACCTGAGTTGATGCTGCTGATAATGGACCTGAAAGGTCACCTTTTGGGTGGCAACAGTATTATATCATGTTGGTAGCCTTTTCGGTATGATTTGTAAGGAGGTATGTAAAAAAAGTTAATATTTGGACAATATAATAAGTGGTTTGTATACCTATCATTACTTATACTTTACTTATATGTAATATCTTTTCATCTCTTACTGCTCTTATTGTAATGTGTAGCTGTAGTAAATGATGCCTGCAGTGACAGCTGTGTCGTTTTGGGACGTGCTCCACTGGTACTGCTGCCACCACCTGCGCTTGTTTTGCCTCGGGTCGCTTCTTCGTATTCACGGACGTGCGTGTTTTTTTAAAAGAAGAAACAATTTGCACGGATTTCCTCCTCCCCCTATTGCCTATTGCTGCACATTTAGGGAAGAGAGATGAACAAAACAAATTTATCTCTCATATAAATGTAAAAAAAATTGATGATTGATAAATAGAATTATAAGCATCTTATGGATATATCACTTTCATAAAAATCATCTTTTTTAGTATCAGGGCAGTAACTGGATTAACTTAAAATAAGGATTTAATTGTGATATATCAACTGATAAAGTTGCATTCATAACAGTAAAATATTGGAAAATAACCTGCCTGTGAAATGTTCCCTGTCTCTTTTGTCAGAACATCCAAAAGGCAGCACAAAAATCTGGCATTTTCGACTACTACGTCTTAATCGCAACCTCAGGAAGACGACGGCTAAAAAGACACGTCTCACAAGCCTGAATGCAGCATCTGCTGTATATGTCTATGGCACAACAACTGAATGATCCCAATCACTGAACAAAAGTGAGATGTGGCCAGGGTTTCAGAGGTCTGCTCTGGAACCACGCGAGCTTCATCCAGGAGGCTCTGTTGCTTGCTAGTAAGCTAGTAAGTCAAAGTTTGTGGCCTCAGAATCAAAGTTGTTGGTTGTTCAAATTAAGATATTCACATAATCAGCTTACCAGGTCTGCATATTTCTTGCACAAAGCAGCCAATTTCTCCTCAGGAGTGGCTAGGGAGTTCAGGGCCTGCATCAAAAGAACGACCTCCTTCCCTGGAACAGAAACCACAACAAGATAAGAAAAAGCAATTTCCAGGGACACTTAAACCAATTTGCATTCTTACAGGAAGTGATGTATTTTACATTTCCTCTAAACTAAACTGTAAGTAATACATGAAGCAGAAACCAATATTTCTTGCTACCTTTTATGTTGCTTCTACATTATAATAATTGAATGGAAAGTTTTCAGTGCTTTGCATCTGACAATTACTTTATTTAGAGCTAATATAGATTTCCTTGGCTAAAGTTGTGAAACCACTCTTGTACCATTGACTCTTTTCTAAATCAGTCAGAATATTTGCAAAATTGTTGCTCAATATTTAAGCCAATGAGTTAACCAGTAAAATTTCATACCGATACAAGTGTAAAAGTGATGTGATGTACCACTGTCAATGGGAACAATTACCAGAACAGGAGAGGGAATATAACCATTAGAAATTATATGTCCTCAATAAAAGATTTGCTAATAAGCACACTAGGAACATTATTCTGAGCAATATTTCCTCAATGATTTTGGTCATCTTTAATGTAAAAAAATATTTCCACAAAAGCACATCCTGGAAATGGTCAAACTCAATACTGAATTATTTCTATGAGTTCTAAACAATCATTAATTTTATGTACACAAAAATATTTTTGGAATGAAGCACAAAAAATTTCTACCTGGGAAAACTAATCAAATGCTTGAATCAAGTGCTTGAAAAATACATTGCAGTGTTCCTACCAAAAGCCTTGTCCTCTCCAGTCTTGGGATCTCCTCCAGGGTCAAGCTCTGCCTCTCCCAGGTCGCTGGGACTGTCCTCTCTGCCTGGAGTTTCCCCCCTCTCTTCCTCAGCGCAGCACAATCCCAAACCAAACTCTGCAACCTCCTCCTGTACAGACACAAATGCACACTCATCCAAGAGGCTGCAAGCATCTATTATATCCCATTGAAGCCCTTCAGTTTTCACCGAAGAAGCTACTGGTTAAGTGCCCTGCTTAAGGAGCCAAAAAGCTGCAGCTGCTTCAGGGAAATGTTACTCACTTCATGCTTTTACCACCCTCAGTTTGCCAACAGGTCTGACATTTCAAACAGATGACATGCATTCCTTGCTACCCTCAGGCTAGATAACTAACCTCACTATTTTTTGGTGCTGATGCATTTGGAAGACAGAGTATCGTATTTTGTTTAGATTTCATGCAGGCCACGTGTGTTTTTGTTATGACAATATTTAAAATACAACCCTGATTCCAACAAAGTTGGGACACAGGACACACTGTAAATCATAAATAAAAACAGAATGCAATCATTGGCAATCAAACTGTATTTACAGTTTACAATTTTAGACAAAGTCTTTGTAGTAATATCCATTTTACCATCATATGTTTAAGAAACATGAAAAAAAAAACAGGTTTGTAAAAAAAAAAAAAGGATTGTTTCGGTATTGTTACCAAACTTGACAGTTGGATTGGGCAATATATAAGATATGATCACTATTATTTTTCCTTATTGACCAATACTGAAATTTATCATATCATATAATGTGATCATGCTACCTGTTTAAAGGGTATCTGATAATACCGGAAGCCTGAAGAAACCAGAGACTTCATTTGTTAAACTCTAGAATATAATTTATTAACATAAAGATTTAACGTTTATGAAGGTTCTCAGTCATCTACGTTCACATTCTTCACTCGTAAATGCTAAAAGATTGTTGTTGTGTTTATTTCTGCTGTCAGATCTATTCATCTCTAGTAAAAATGCCCAAAGCTTATTGATATGAAGATCATTGTTATCATGACCCCTTATCAAGCCCAAATACCACACACAAAAACACGTTGATAGCATTTACCTGACACGGGCTGTCCAGGTCAGGTGGAGAATCACCACCTCCCACTATTCTTCTGGTGGCCACATCAATGTCACAAACTTCTGTTGTCTCCATTGCTCCTGATCACAAGCTAGAAATTCACAGTAAACCAAAATTATTAGAAAATATAAATGAGACTGATGCATGACCAAAAACTTCTATCAAATCAAATAATGGGCAGCAAGAGTCACAGTCAGACAGCAACAAATAAACAAAACAGCAACAAAGCAATGGTGTGGGATAGTGAGGCAAAAAGACATACAGTACAATTCAGAGATTCAATTTAAATAATACATTTTGTGGAATTATCACCGCAGTCATTTTATCCTATCAGACTTTGTCAGGTTCAGGTTGGTTATTTTCAAACTTAATATATTTGCAAATATCTCTCTCTCTCCCAGACTGTGCCACACATCAGCATTCATGTAAGCAGATGTGCAAGGTCCAGTGGATAGAGTAAAACAGACTGTGTGTGACAATGTATTGCATTAGTCTGGCGAACAAACAGTTATTAACAGATGAGATGGGGCAAAAATGTAGATTCAGATGTCAGGTTGGGACTCTAATTTACCAGCTGGATTCAGTCTGGTGAGGAGTCCATGATTTAAGACTGGGACACTGAACATCAAAGATTTGCCTTGACAAGTAAAAAACATATGAAACAGTAAGTCCAATTATGAGACCACACATAGGGTATCATATCTAGGTGTTGTGACTGACTATGCATGATTGACATAAAACTAAAGATAATGTTTTACTTCAGTTTCACTACTAAAAAAACTATTGCTATTACGAATGAGGATGGAGACACTAGGCTAACTTTTCCACCAATTGTATATATGGAAACAAATACTTGATGGTAACAACTCTGTGTTGATGTGCTACAGGCTAATAGCACCAGGCAAGAGGAAAAACTAGGTTCCAGTTCGGGCGAGCCATGCCTGCAGTGTCAACAGTGTCAAAAATGCAACTTCTCTGAACATTAGCTTAGCTTTTCACAGTAATTGTAGCTATTGCCATATGACAGAACAGGATAGAGAGACATAAGCGTATCGCGTTAGTACGGTTTTAGCAATAAGACAACACCAGACAGCAATATTCAACCACGTGTGTAGAACAGCGACAGGAACAACCTTGTCAGTCGTCTCAGGCCTACACATTGCTCAATCCTCCTACGTTAACTGTTAGCTCAGCTGTTAGCTTAGCAGCCTCGCACCTACATTGACATTAAAGGATTCCAACAGGTTAAAGACCGCTCGAAAATTCACAATAAAATAAAGCAACATGACAGGCGACTTACAAAGAGCAGTTAGTGACAATCCTGCTACCTTACCTTGTCGGCTATTTTTTGTGTAAGCTAACAACACGGAACAACGTAAACTTTTAAGTAACTACTGTTAACTTACATCAGCGTGTCAATCCCTGGCATAATGTTATGTCAGTGTTGCTCCTGAGAACGGTCGTATGTGATTGTTGTGAACGCTGCATGTGTTATGGACTCCTCGGAGTTGAGGAGACTAGATCCACGATGGGTAATGTCAGAGCTATCTTCGAAGCAGTTTCGTGCATAACCACTGACAAGCATGCAAAACACATAACCTAGCGGCTATAACGTTAGCTGCGTTGCTAACGAGAGTTTTCACTCAGTATGGGGAAAACTTTGGGACGATATCATTTAAGAAAACCAAACAGCTTTCTTAGACCTCATAACTAACCCTCAAAGTACACCATCTCATTCAACATCTCTTTAGTGCATAACGTAGGGTGTTTAAACGTTATACGACGCACTTCTCTGTTGATCTAGCAAACAGAAGCTACCAACTTTAAGAAGTTGAGGAAATACAGAAAGGCGCACCAACTGAAGTATAATACCTGAGCCGAACTGAAAGCCAGCCCATCCTACATTTAAAACACGTCTCGCAATGTAGCATAATTAAAGAATATTAACAAGGAAACCTTAAACCTTCGGAACTGTACAGTGAGTCTGGTGTGACGTTCCTTCAGCTCAGGAGGGAACGGCGCGTACGGTTCCTGGCGATGTTAGCTACTTAGCTAAAACGCACAGCAGGCATTTTCTTATGTTCCCTGTAACTTAACCGCTGTTCACATTTGCAATGTAAGTGAATCTGATTAGACATGCCATCTGTTACCTTGGACAGGATAGAACTAAATTCACACTAGTTAGTCGTGGATGTGTAGAGCGAATTGGTTTGCTATTGTTAGCCGGGCTAATCCTGTGCTACTAGCTAACAGCTAGTCGGTGGCTAACCCGGCTAACTAACACTAGAAGTGAACTTTACTTCGCCAAATACCAAATACGTGAATACAAAATCTACACGCTCAGGCTGATGGTGGTAGGTCACACATTGTATTTGAATTATGTAACATTAGAACGATACAATACCTGTAAAGAAATATGTTGTTGAAATAGCTAGCCCGTTTACCTGTGTGTTTTCACTGTAGATGGAAGCAGGACACACAGTTACAAAGCAAGGTTGGACTGTCAGATAACAAGTACAACGTCCGGTTTGATATTTTCAAAATATAAGTTGTCGACAGGCAGGTCAGGTTCTCCTAGTAAAATATTTGTTGTCCAGTCTTCTGAACCATTGTTATTAAAACATTTTTACCTCATTGTATGTTTATATTCCCGTTAAGGACCACACTGTTAAATCACTGATTTAGCTTAATTTAAGTGTCACCAAATTTACTCCAATATTGTAATAACAAAATCGCCATCATTGATAGGCCTGCACATTGCGTTCTCTAGTGTGTGATGTAAATCAACTATTTAATTCAGCTGAAATTGAGTAGTAGGCGTAATATTAATATTTTGAATTTTACAGCAAATACACAATGACACAAACTGCACTATAGCCACCATATGTCAATGGAACCCTCTTTTGCGCATGCTTTTAATTTGAAGGTGGCTCCCTCGTATTTCTGGTTATAATCTGTCTATCTTGATGCATCTAAAAGTCAAAACCAAAAGCACGAATCTGTGCGCTCCTCTTGTCTTCCGGGACGTCAGAGAGGGACAACTGGGTCTACCTGCGGACTCACAGTCGCTGCAGGACACGCCTGCTACATGATGCACCCATGAAACGGTTGGGCTTTTGCACCAAAACTACTTGGTGAGGTTTAGGAAAATAGCTCAAGAGGTGTGTTGCGTATTCAAGTGGGCGTGTCTCATAGTAAAGTGGGTGTGTCGTAAAGTCTGCAAGACTGCAGATAGACCCTTCTCTAGAGGGAGGGAAACAGCAGCAACTTGATACCCAATCTAAGAACGGACAGCCCCTCACTTTTTTAATGCTGTTATTTTTAGATCAAGAGTTAATTATTTCGTTATCTCCAGAAAGCGAGCGTTGTTATTGCAATGTGTTGCAAATGATGATCTTACCTTATAATGTAAAGTGAATGTCAAGTTCAGTGACTTCTCTGGGCTGCGTGCATGATGTAGTGGTCCAAAACGTTGACTTGGGCCTCAGTGTTTTGCTTGTCATCACCATATGTTATGACACTGTCCAGACCTTTACAATAACAAAATCATCAGGGCTAATAGCACTTTCTCATGAGGCATATGTTACAGTAGGGGAAACAACTTTTTTTCTTAGAGCGCTTGAGTAATTGATGTTGTCCCTTTATCTGTGGAAACTTAGCACCAGAAGGATTATACTTATTTTCTTATCTATGGCATGAAGTTGCTCCCTGTATGAGTTTGGTTTACGTTGGAATGCTGAAGACTTGCATTAATATTGTGAGGGCCTGCTATAGTGATTTTGGTACAGGTGGATAGTAGGCATTTTGGCACCGTACAATTAAGTAGTAACTATTACCTGTTTACATTTAGATTTTTGTCAATACAAGCAAATATATCTGTCAATATATGGCATAGTGTACAAAGGCACTGGCTGCATTTTCTCATTATGCATTCTGGGCAAATAATGTACAACACAGCTTACAAAAAGCTGATGCATCCTGTTGGAGTCTGAGCCAAGAGAAATCAGCAGAGGTTCACTTCAGCTATCTGCGTGGGGACTTCAGTTCATTGTGGAAGCAAAGAACCAATGTACTGGCTTGTGGTGCAAATTTACAAATAGTTCTGTGGTTTAAATTGTGTTTTCATGCAACAAAACTGTCCTTTGTAATATAAATTCATTCTGATGGATCATCTACCTCAAACTATGAACTGAAATGGATGGGAGGTAAAACAAAAATGTATTAAGTACATATAAAAATTCAAGAGTCCTATGGCATGACTCAGAAAGTGTCGATATGAATGTGAAGCCTAATGACCGCAGCAAATGGATATTAAAAAGACAGGTATGGACTTTAATTGAATCTAATTTATTTATAAGGACAATGCACATTAATCAGTATTTCTGCATTATGCCAGTGTCAATAATTTTTAACTCCAATCCTTTTGCCAAAATGTTTCAAAATCAATGAGGTGATGTATTTCAATATACATGATTCACGGTGGCGTTTGGGTGTATAAACTCTTTTGTTGGGCATGTTTCTCTTCACATTATCAGCCCCTCAACAATGACAAAAATGTTCAGTTGACATACTGTAAACAAAGAGTATTACACCTCCCAGCCATAACTGCAGCATGTATATCACTCAAAGCCCATGATGTCGAATGTGCCCTCACACCAGAAGACCTCTGCTGTTGCAAGTGAGGGAGCTAGCCTCCTCAATCCAGTGAGAAAACCACTGTTTAGACAGAACCCTGACTGGATTACCAGGTGTGTAGCACATGCACAGGGTACAGGGAACACAACCTCCTCTACTCTTTGGATGCAAAAGGAGGGGGGAAATTGCTCATTAGTTAAAATGCTATATATTGCTGTCGGCCTATCTATCCTATGACGTGGACAGGTTTGTCCAGCTTAGTTGTTTTTTCTGTACTTCTGATGACAAACGCACACCAAAAACATAACATCCTAGTCAAAGGTAATAATTTGTAATAATCATTACAGAAAATGGTGATTTCTGTTTTTTTTACACAATCTTTTAAATGACCAAAATAACCTGTGTTTAGCTGTTTCTTTCAAATGTCGTGTCGCTGCTTTGTTCTGCAGCTGTAGGTAGAAGAACTGATACCACAGAGCTCACATTCCACCAGCTCTTCTCCCGGTGCTGTAGTAATTTCAACTGGGCGGTCTTAACTCAGTCAACCAATGAAACCGCGGCTCTATGTTGGGAACAGAACCCGATTGGCTCAACGTAGTAGAACGCTGTCATATTGATATCCGATTGGCCAGACGGGTTGTCCAAAAGCTGGAGACCCTCCCATTTTCTCTCTTCAGTGGGGACGACGATTTTCGTCCAGACCAGGAGAGAAAAAACAGCAGAGAGAGAAGAACCACCGGACGGGGGCTTGGCAGGAAAAAGGGGAAACCTTAGCTGCTTCGCCGGGATTAAAACACATATTTGAGGAGGAAATAAGAGCAGTGTTCAGCGGAGCTTCATCCACGGTACGTTCTCCTCTGCTTTTGTTGTCATAGCGGCTCATAGTTTGACTGAGTTGACTGCTCTGAGACACACTGGTGTCAAATGACACCAGAACCATCCTGTTCTTCTCTTTTTCTTTCATCCTACATCGGTTTTTGTATTATTGGTCAAATTATAGAGCTACAGTTAAGTGTGAAGGGACAGTTACTTTGTTGTTTGGTCCATCGTCTCCCAGTATGTCAGACACACCGTTGTCCCAGTATATGGAGAAAAGCCACTTTTGGCCGTAGGAGTTCACACAGTGGAGCTTTAGCATCTGTTCATCGACTTTTTGAAATGTTTCACTCTTTTTGTCTAGCAGGGGTTTCCATAGTGGTGAATGAAAGTGCATGACTGGCTTCTCCACAAATGTTGAAAATATATGGAATACATGTGAATAACCTAGTTTTGCATACACTCCCATACAAACAACATTGACCATAATGGTGTCATCCATGAATGATGCATTTATTTTAATGTGAATGTTGCTTATGCTATTTACTTTCATAAACAATAATGTATGTATGTTGTTATCGCAAAATGAGCAAAGAATTGTTCAATGACAGTCAGGATCATCAGATCATCAGGAATAGATCTCTCAGAAAAATGGAGGCTCAGCTCTGTGACATGGATGCAATGGTAATATGCAGGATGCACAAAGTGGGAAAGAACTGGGTGTCAAACTTCAATGAGATTTTTTATCAGTTGATAACAGCTGATGTCTACTAAACACAGCATCAAAAGCTGATATCAAATGTCTTGTTATAATCTTTTTTTAACTTTTTCTTTGATGTGATCATTTCTGCTTTCGTTCAGATGTTTGCCAATTGTAGACTACCTAAATCAGTTCTTGTACAGCTACAGCTATCATTTGAGAATTGATTTGGCTTTCTTTGAGAAATGAAATTATGCTTATATTTCTCTAAGAAAAGTATTTAACAAAAGTATTATTTTTGTAATGTCGAATTTTAAGTCGTGAGCTGGTTCCATTTAGGATCTGGTTCCCCAGTCCATAAACATGTGGACTCTTCAAACTTTATGCAAATTTAAAATTTAAAAAACATGTAGGCTAAAGCTGTGATTTCTATGTGTCAGATACATTTCATTCAACAGTTTGTCAGTATTAATTAGGCTACCAGTAAAAACAGTAGCATTTTGGGGTTAGGGCTAGCTTCTGGATTGCACATATTTAAGTTTTAATCATAAATGAAGTTACTTACAGATGCTGAAAGAAAAATATTTCATACATTTGAGAAGAGGTTAGAAAGGATTTGGGTATTAATTCAAGTGCCAACCCTATGTTTTTATATTAGTACTGAAATGCTGGCATGAAATCAGCGCAAGCATTAAAAAATTTCACATGATAAAAGATAAGATATACCTTTATTTGTCCCACAGTGGGGAAACCAACCAATCCATGTCAAGCCCATGAGTTGATTAATCAAATTGTTGATTGACAATAAATTATTTGGCAATTATTTTGATAAACATTTAATCATTGAAGTCATTAATCAAGCCAAAATAAACATTTCCTTGTTCCAGGTTATCACTTGTGAGCATTTGCAGCTTTCCTTCTTCATGAATGTCTTTTGGATTTTAGCCTCATTTTGGGCTTAAGGAAGTTATTATGGGCATTTCACAATATTTTCTGAAATTTATAAGACTGAATGACTAATCTATAATTATATTTATAAACAGTTTCAACCCTACCTTCAGTATACATTCTACCTTACCATCTCATTGGAAGAAAATCCTTGTAATGTTTGTGCTGACGTGTCTAAAATAATTTGTAAGTTCCATATTTTTTTGTCAGACATCTAAATAAACACAATAATTACCCTCCCACTTCAAACCATTTCATCCCAAAGATTCTCATCTGAAAAGATTTGATGTTTGTGCACTGCATTCCAGCAGCCAGAGAAAGACATTCGTCAGCATTTGCTTTTGGTTCATTTGGTGAAATATTCTGGGTGGTCTATAGCTTGATGAGTTAGAATAGATAAAGACGGCTGCTCTCTTGTTGTTGTCAACTAAACTGCGGCTAGTTTAATTTTGAGTGCAGATAGCCTGTTCCCGGTGGCCAGCAGACTAACAGTC
This sequence comes from Centropyge bicolor, assembly GCA_037975185.1. Lineage (NCBI taxonomy): Eukaryota > Metazoa > Chordata > Actinopteri > Pomacanthidae > Centropyge > Centropyge bicolor. The sequence continues at coordinate 19,324 of JBBMOC010000455.1, forward strand.
TTTGCTCATTTACAGTATTTGTAAATGTACTAGAAAAACACTGGCATTTCAGCTGGAGGTAACGTGTTTCCTGGGTGATCTGATGTTTGCAGACAGGGTCTGTGCAGCCGCTGAAGTTCTGATCATACAAATCCCCTCTGTTTTTGAAGTGGTTAAATTTGCATCTGACCACTTTCAAAGAGTTGAGTGAATCATCTCAAAACCACATAAAGGGCTGAAAAATAAGCTCTGCATCCCGAAGGAGTAAACAAACAGAAATTTAACTGGAGGCAGGTGGCTCAAGAATGGACTTTAAGGTTCTTTAAATTCGAGTGTTTCATGGGAAAGTGGATTGTGGGATTTGTGAATAGTGATTGATATTGCTAAGATTTCAACAGAACTACTACCACTATCGATACTGCTTATTTATCCAGCATTTAATGGCACTCTTATTGATTCTTTTTCTTGTTTTTTTAGGAGAAAGAAATGAAATAATATATATAATAATAATGATGATATCCAGACATTTGCTTTATTTCTTCTTATATACAATATATATATATATATATATATACTATATGAATTAAAAAAAAATTCTTTTACGTTGATGATTTGCAACTGCGCTGCTGAAATGTTATTGATAGCCTGCTATGGTAGCTGACAATCTGAAGTGAGTGTCCAGTGGATGCTGTGAGCACTCTCAAACTGGAACTGTGAATTTCTGAACAACTGTGGATGATGCTCTGAACATTTCAGGTTGAATGTATGAACACATATATATTTACAGATAAATAATCAGCAGGCTAATAGTTACTTTTAATCGTTAGCCCGTGTTTGTATAGTTTAGTTAGCTGTGTGTGGGCTCCAGACAGCACATGCCTGATGTGTGTGACGAGCTCGCTGGTCGAAAACTATGCATTTCTCTGCCTGGATGTGATGTGCTTTTGCTAGATATTTGGAAAGATTACTTGTGTTTCCTGTGTTTCCACCCTTGTCTTCATCAACTCTAGTGAACTGCATCCAGACTTGTGAGTGTTTAGTCTTCCCCGCCATTACCACTGTGTGAAAGAAGCTGAGAGAGCTGGCCCCACCCCTCACACATATGACAGGCCCAGAGATCAGAGATCTCTCTTCTGTATTGGGAATAAAAAATTGCATCAAAGAGGAATGTATGACAGAGCCAATAATGTCTAAGCTTATCAGTGTTATTGCCTTTAATAATTCTACCCATGGACTGTTTGATCTGGGTTTCAGTACCCAGATATCTCTACATTTCTCACAGTGGCTGATAGTTTGACTTTGTGTCCTGAGGTTTCACACAGCAGACAGCACCATCTGCTTTGCTGCCTGTAGCTGCCTGCTTTGTTGGTGTGATGGCACTACCAGTCTGTACTCTGCTCTCTCTTCATGTCTGCCCCCATCGTCAGCTTCCGTGGCACTCCTCTTCTCCATGTAACTCAATGCCTTCTGCCTTATTGGTCCTGAATGTTGTGAACAGAATCCATCTCTCTCATCAACACACACACAATCAGTGACATGTGGATGGTGCACATACACGCGTGCTGCAAACTGATTGGTGACTTCTGTGCGTGGTTGTCATGGAAACAAAGAGTTTCTGAAGGCAAAAGAGAGAACAAGAGCCATATTTTTTTAGGCTTCATGGTTTATTTTTCATTCTACAACACAGGGTTGCACAGTAAAATGCAAGTAGCAGTTCCTCCTGTTGTTGAATGTTTGGATGAATATGGACTCCATTGCTGTTTTTAAAAAAAAATTTTAAGGAGATCTGTGACATTTTCATTTTCTAATTTAATGGTCTGCCTCTGAGAATGAGTGAGAGCTGCTGCTCATCGACAGACTCTTGTTCAGTGAGCTAATCCAATAGCACAAAGAGGACAGCAATGGCAGAGAGAGACAGCAGGGAATAAGGGTGTGTACAGCCAGAATATTTTCACATCCAGCCAATTAAGAATTTACTTTATTGATTGATTGTTGGAAGAGTGGAAAGCCTAATCACAATGGTTTTGGTGAGTTTTGTATTTTTTCTGCATGAACATGAAACATGTTTTATAATGTGTTAAAGAGAATATTTGCCACATTTAGATGAAGCAGTTAATTCCTCAGTGTGTACTTTAATGACCAAGAAAGCAGAGCTCTCCGACTGTGGAGCTGTGCCAGCAGTGCCTACATGTACCAAGTGCACATGAGCTTCTGATATCCAAGCCTACTGAACAAACGAGTTGCTGGGTGCTTATGAAATTTACACATTGCCTCCTGCCGACCATTTCTTTCTCATACATTATATAGTGACTTTCAGGGCATGTCTATCAAATACATTTACATACAGCATGAACACATACAGTACCCACATACCAACAAGGATTACTGTGCAAAATCGACTTTGTATAATAACAAAGATAACGTTAGCTGAGCTAGCTGCAGTGTACACTTCCACAAAAAGCAGCATGAAAAAAACAGTTACATGCTTTAACCCTTACTTAATAAAACCGTCTGTAGTAAAATGCACACATCCTTGAGTTTGTTCAGGTACAAGAGCAGACTGAGACACACAATTTAATAATTTTAATAGTCAAGTTTCTGTCATATTTCCATCAAAGATAAAGTTAATCCACTTGGTCTTGACGTATGGTAGGAGTAGATGACGGCTTTTCTGCTGGTTCTAGCTGCCAGGAACAGGGCAATTGGTGTATTGCATGGCTAATGCAGCCAGAGCTTCAGCATCTCTTTGCTGCATTTTTTCGGCTTGATAATCTGGTTGAAATAAATATGGCTGAACATCCAACTCTGGCAAAACACTTTAAAATGTATTCTCATCCAAAACATCCTCTGCACTCATATTTTGTAATGCCATTTTTGAAGTTGGAAATGTAGCTAGTTTGCGAGTGAAGAGAACAAGTTTTGAAGATTAGTGACAGCTAATGGTGAAATAGCCCTTTAGTTCTTTCTTAACACCAACAATGTCACTGATGTCAGATGAAGTACAGATTTTGAATTAAATTTCAGATAAATGAGTCAGAAACTGACGTTGATCAGGGCCTAGGATTCAAGACCTAAAATTGGCAATGACTCCGTTGTCAAAACGCCCAGCAGAGAATGTAGGTCCCTTGCCAACTCGATCCAGTTCTACACTGCAATGATCCAGTTTATTCTCTGCTCATCCATCACTGTCGAGTTTGGATTGGCCACCAAACAGGATAAGAACACACTACAATGGACAGTTAGGACTTCAGAGAAAAGCACTGGTGCCAACCTGCCCTTAGAGTCAGGAAACAGGCAAGAAACCTAACTGCAGACCAAGTATAAACCCACCGTGATGTCACCCATTGGTTTGTGGACTACCATGGGCTACCACCACGAGTCTGACATTATGGCCATCATTTTCTCATTTTTTGGAGCCAGAACTGACTATTTTTGGACAAGATGGTGGAGCTGGGGAGGATACGCATTGCTACGCCTCTCTTCTGATTGGATCTGAGTAAGATGCTGAGGACATGACTAGTCGGTCACGAGGTAACCACGCCCTGAGGCATACACTGCTTTGTTTCAAATGGCACCATCATTTACAAAATGAACATCATTCTATATTGAATAAATGAGCGAATGAGATTGTGAACTCAAATTAACTATTTACTAAAGTAACACAAAAGAAAGAAACTGTGGACTTTTTACAGTTGCCCCCTGTGGTCTAGGGGGAGTTTCACATTTGTAATTTTGGCTCTGATCAAACTGAAAAGTTCAAAAATCTGGAAAAAATGAGGCACACAATTAAGTGTGCAGTAACTCTTGGTCAAGTAATGTTTCGAGGAACATTTTGAAATATGATTTGGTTTGTCTTTTCCCTCTTTCAACCGAACTGGTCAAGGCAGGTGGCCTCCCACCTAGAGCAGGGTTGTGTTTCGAGGTTTCTGCCCACTTGTTCATAATGGCCATTGTGGGTCCATAAAGATGGCCCCGTCAAGACCAGCTCTATGTGAAAACTGCCCTGAGATAACTTCTGTTGTGATTTGGTGTTATACAAAAAAAAAAGAATTGAATTGAATTTATTTACCTATGATGGTGGAGACATAACATCGAACATCTCTTCCTCCAAACATGGGGAACAAATTACTACATTTAGGTAGGTAGGTAGGTAGGTAGATACTTTATTCATCCCCATGTGGAAATTCGCATGTTCCAGCATACTTCGTTTGAAAAAAATGCAGTTTAAGTTAAAAGGCAAAGGCAAAGTACTTCTACTGATGAGCAATTTTAAAAAACACACAGTAGAATTTTTAAAAAAAAAGCACAACAGGATTAAAAAAAACACTGAAGATTTCAAGCACAGTAAACACATTTATATCATCATACATACATTATTATTTATATTACTTATAGTAAACTCAAGTGTTTTCTTCCCAGTCATTTACACAAACACATTAACAAAAAACCCCACGGGAAGCAGTGAAACAGCCCAAAATTACAACCCAAATATTGTCTTAGCGCTTTAACAGAAGCAGCAGATACAAATCATTGACCACAACCAAGGTCCATGGGTAGATATCAGTTCGTTAAAAGGCTCATTATATAAGGGTTGTCTCCTCAAATCTTTCTGGAGCCTCCCTGCACCAGCAACAAAATACGAGCTCACACACACACACACACACACACACACACACAAGTTCTGGGGGGGGGGTTAACTGAAATATTATTTGGTCCAGTATGTGTCCTGTGTCCGACAGACCTTTTGTTTGTCTGTCTTCCTGTGTGGAATATCAACATCCTCTCATGTGTTGCTCCCCCCACTGAAACCCCGGCCAGATTAAAGGAGCCATGACTTTCTACTTTTTACTTTCTTCAAGTCTTCTACCTTCACCTGTCTGCTCCAACACATCTCTCTGTCCTTTTACTTTTCTCTGCCTGCAGAAGAAGGAAGTGTGTTTCCCTTCCTATAAGCCTGGATTTGTGTCGTAAGGACTGTGACCCTGTGGTAAGAATGCTGTCATATTTGTTCTAGTGCAGTTGATATGTGACTGACAGCCTTATTCATGGCTGACAGTGTATCTTCGGTCACTCCAGATGCCCGAACACATTCCAATCCCCTCACTCTGTTTACTTTTCTCTCAGCATCTGCTTTCTAGCTCTCTTTCTCTTTGTTTCATTTTAGACTCTCTGTTCACTTCCTCTGCCCTTTCTGTCACGAACTCTGTGCTTCCTCACCCCTTTCCTCTCTCTCTGTGTTTTTCTCTCCAGCTCAGTGACTCTCGGGCTTCTTAAAGGTCTTGGACGTCAAGTTGTCAGTATGAGGCCTGTAACTGATTTATTGTGTGATCCAAACATCCAGACAATTGTGAAAGACTGCTTCTTGGATGATGTCACCTTTGATCTAACAGTACATCCTGTTCTCCACTTATTTGCACTGGCAGACACTAATTTGTTATATGCACAATGAAGTTGCAGTGAAGCAACCATCAGTGATGACATTCTTCAGTGTAGGCAGTGTATTGGATTAGCCTGATAAGTTAATGGTCAATACCAGATAAATAAAGTGTAAAGCTTTGAGACTTGGTTTGGCTTCAGGGGTCATGTTCATTCAGGTTGATTATGAAATACGTGGGTATGTGCCAGATTCAAGTCTATGCAGAGCTTAAGGGCCTAGGCCAAAGCAGAACTAAAGTGGGCTTAGTTTGGCTGCATTATATATCAACATATTTATCACAACTCTCCTACTACTCGCCTACAAAACAGTTGCTAACTCTTGGCCTTCAAATTAATGGTGGGTTACTACTGTAGGTGACTAGTTAGCCAGGCATGCTAATGCTAGTGGCTAACATTTGTCAATCTAAGTGGCGCCACTTTGATTGACAACTAGCCACTGACGGTCTAAACGACGTCACCCCGGCTAATTCTAGTCACTGAGTTTGGGAAAGAGATCGTCGTGGGGTTAGCCGGCTAGCAACGATATTTAGCATTTAACCTAGCTGGTTAGCCGTAGCTAGTTTGATTATTTTGAATAAAGCGGCTTTTTTCAGCCAATAGCGTTCATTCGACCCGCCTCAGCTCCGCCCTCGCTCCACCTCTTTGTCCATATTTGGAGTAACTGGAGGTAGGCTACCAAGATGGCTACACACTACGATTTGCTTCATTTTTGCTCTTCAAAAACCTATGGGTGACGTCACGGACACTACGTCCATATTTTATACAGTCTATGGTTGAACCCAAGCTCTCAGCCATGTGCCACATGAGCTCGTGAATTTCATGCATTTTTGGGTGATTGAAATAATTAGAATAATTGAGGAGAGAACTGTACAATATTAATAATTTCCCTAGCACAATAGTAAGAAATCCTCTCAAAAGTTTGTACCTCTGTGTGTGTATCTGGATCTGATTCCACACTAAAGGCACTAAACAGACTGGAAACATAAGCACCTTGGTGGCTGTAACAGCTATACACGAAACAGCGACAGGCTAGGGCACAAATGGCTCCTGAGAGAAAGACAGTACTCTCATTTGTCTTTCCCAGGTGTACACCTCTGAGGAAGGTTGAGCTCACCTCTGCATGATGACACTGAGTCTCATTGTTTTGAATGCACACATGTAGGGCATCCCACACAGACAGGAGCAGGGCTTTAAATGCTGAACCTTCAAACTGTGAGTCGACAGAGCAAACTGTTGATTCACCCTAACACACACACTAATTACTACCTACTGTAAATACTTATCATTTAACCCCGAGGTTTGACTGGCTGCATAAAGCGCTATCAAACTTCCAAACAGAAGCAGTAAAGAGATCTGTGTGAGTGTATGCAGTGCTTTATTCTTGGAAGGAGTGTAACTCTGTGTGTGTGTGTGTGTGTGTGTGTGTGTGTGTGTGTGTGTGTGTGTGTCTATGTTTAGCTGTGTTTGTATTGGACTTGGTAATTATGGCTGGCAGCAGAGTGTGAGTTAGAGCAAGCAGAGGAATGCCTTTGGTCTGCTCCTGTCACTGAAACTTAACTATGGGCTTTTGAAATGCTTCAACCTGAGTTTGTGTGCCTGTTTGTCTGTTGATATTGCATATTAGGTGTGTATTATTATAACATATTATGCGTATTTAGGTGTATTTTTTTGTAGTAGTAGTAGTATTTGTGTATGCCTCTTTGATGGATTACTTGCATGGGACTTTTTGTATTGGCTGACATTGCCCAAACAAGCAAGGACCTCTGAATTCTTAAACACACACGTACACATACGTTCTCTTGGCAGGCTCCTTTACCGAGGAAGAAGCTATGACTTGGCCTGTAACATTCACACTCATATGAACACATGCAGCCTTCCTGTTTGGGTTGACCCACCACATGACGTCATTGGCTGCTTCTGGTGGCCTCTAGGTGATCTCTCTTCCAGATGTAAAGAATAGGAGCAGCAGATGGCTGTGCTGGGTGGAGTCCCTGACATTCGGGAGTCACAACCACATGTTTTTTTAGGCCTAGTATTGGTTGAACACACTGTAACACAAAGGGATATTTATGTTTTTTAGTATTCAGTGAATACACAAGTATTCAGTGTATCAACACACAGTTTTTATCAGTTAGGCTACTAGGCAACTCGACAGAGAACTTTTCTTTTTGACAACTAGCGATTGTTTTCATTGTCAATTGATCTGATGATTATTTTTTCAAATAATTGTTTATGAAATTTAAGATATAAAACGGTGAAAAGTGCCCGTCACAGTTTTCAAGGTGACACCATCAAATCTCTTGTTTTGTCTGACCAACAGTCAAATAGGGAGTGACCGATATGTGTTTTTCATTGTTAGTACAGATACTGATTATAAGTAAAATCTAGGAGACCAGTAACTGATTTTGCAGTAAAAATGAAATGGTGTAATGCCCCATTATTAGTACATTTGCTCTAAATGCTGTACTATAGCACAATTTTGAGGTACTTGTACTTGACTTGTACCAGTATTTTCATTTTCTGCTGCTTTATACTCCACTACTACTACTACTTCTACTTTTCACTCCACTGCATGTAATTTAATAGCTTCAGTTACTAGTTGCTTTGCCGGTTGATATTATTAGTATAAAATAAATTGAACTAATAAATGAACATATTATAGATTAAGCAGCCGAGCAGTATGGGAAGTGATTAAAATGAGCCCCACCGTTACCAGCAGCATTAAAGTTCTGAACACATTAATGCATCAATAATTATAACCAATATATACTGCTCGAAAATGAACCATACTGAATTTTTTCCTTTGTTATTTTACATTTTCATGCTACTTAAGTAAAAGAACTGACTGTTTCTTCCCCAACTGATAATAACAAACTCCAACACAGAACTCTTTAAATGCCTTTAAGCGTGTGTTTAATTAAATACTGCTAAAGAGAGCTTTTTGGCTAAGTGAAAATAAATACACATAGTAAAACCTTACTATGTATTGAAGTCTCTGTCCTCAAGTTGTAGTCCCAGTTCAGCAGGACCAGGCAGCAGGAGGAAGTGTGACTTAGTGTTGATGGACTTGTAAGCAATCAGATGTGTGGGGAGACACTGAGTGAGACTACAGAATGTGGACTACAGACAGAGTGCACTTTCACATTCAGCTGCAAAGTTAGCTGATATCGGAACGAGTGATTAGTCAGGCTGATAATTGGTCAACCCAGGACCGAAACCCAGAAATCTTCAGTTTATCCTATTGTAATAGATGGAAAGCTGAAACTGTCAAATGTTTGGCAATTCTGCTTGACAGTGACTTGAATTACTTGATTCTCAAATTTGCAGAAGCAAAAGTTGAGTCAGTTCAGCCAGTTGTCAACCCATTCGTTTAGAAAAGAAACTTCTTCTAGCTCAGCTCCTTGGTGTCCCAGGTTGCAAGAATTTTCTTGGAAAGAAGCTTGTTAAACCTTTGTCTGGCAAAAAGCATCTTTTTCACATATACTTGCTCTACCACTGCACCTGATTGTTGACTTAATGTAGACATAGAAATGATCAGAGATTTTAAGTGCTAAATACTTCTTTCTGGTTAACCTGTGTTACTAATTATTGTTCATTCTGAGAATAACTTGATAACAACGCAACTTGAAACATGGCTGTTGTTTGATTTGTGGGTTGGTCCCTCTTCTTGTCAAAGACAGTTTGTGAGGGAAGAAGCTCCACTCTTGTATTATATTATATATTGAATTATATATTATATATGTTTTATAAAAGTATAAAACATCTATAATTCCATAATTAGTGTTTCAAACTCCTTCTGCATAGGAAGAGTGTGTGATATGAGGTGAGATGTTTTTTTTTTGTCAGTTACAATAATCAAGCTGAAGAAAGATTCAGCGATTTATTTATTTATCTATCTATTTATTTATTTATTTTTAGCAATGTCTGTCTTGTTTATGGTACTTGAATGCTTTATTGTCTCTGCTGTTACTCAGACAACACAAGGCTCATGTTTCCACTGAATATCTCAGAAATCACAAAAACAAAGGTGATATCAGGGTCTCTACTGGCTTCTCTTCTCTATAACATGTCTGTAAGTGTTGTTATTCTTTTCTCAATCTTTATGGCTGATGTGAACCATCTTAAAGATGTTGTCTGGTACGATAAGCGAGAGGAGCTGTTTTGAAGCTAAGGTGGCAAAGATTGCTGAAGTTGCAACAAGCATTACAATCTTATGATCTACTGCATTTCTATGATGACATGGGAATCCTATGGGATTCCACTCAACAGATGTGAAAACGATGGCTTTTAAATCAGTCATTCTTCCTCCATAGTCCCTGAATAATGCACTTTGTTACTGTGATATACAGTTGACTATAACAACCTCACCACCCTCATCTGTTTTGAGTGAGATCATATTGACCAAAGTCTCTGCAGTTTATGAGAAGAACAGAAGCTGTCTCACTGGAGAGCTGTGGAACTGGGACTACACATTGAGGACAGAGACTCTGAGGAAGGACTTCAATTTCAATACAAATTTAAGCTTTAGCTGTTTTATTTATTTTTTACTTTATTTATTTTACTACAACTGTGGAGAGCTTTGGGGAATTTTGTCTATGCATTGAAAATTTTCAGAAACCAAAAAAAGGCAATTTCATAAGAAATTCTGTATGGATATCCCTGCTTGTTTGGTTTTTTTTTTTAGGATTTTTAAATGTTCCCATTTATAGCATTTCATTTAACATATGCCTGAAGACATTTAATGGAAGTTTTGTGTTGGAGTTTGCGTTGTATGAATCCTTTCAAAACCCATAATTCTCTCCATCTGTTGAATGACTGACAAAGGTTAATTCATGTTTTCAGGCTCTGGAACTGCCCCTTATAGATTTTTTGTTTCCACCAGTATCAGCCATAAGTGCAAAATATAACGTCAGATCTCCTCCTGCTTTCATTTAACTGGATAATCTACTTATTACTGCGAAGTGTTGCCTGGGGAAATAGAGACTTTTCTAGTCTGCATCATGCCGCAAATTGTTTCGTCTGATTTTGCAGGGAATTTGTCCTTGTTACAGCACTAAAGAAAAACTAACTAACTTGAAACAGCAAATCTTCCCGCTGATGCTCTCAGTTGCTTCTGTAGGTCATATGTATCATAATCAACTTGAGACTGTTTTATAGCCAGCTAAAAAACACTGCTTGTGGTACATTGAATTTAAAGGAACAAACCCACAGTGTACAAATACTGTTACATGTAAAAGTCCTGCATTTAAAATCTGACATAATTAAAAGTACAAAAGTATTAGCATCAAAATACTTCAAGTACTAAAAGTATAAATATATATTACTGGATTATAATTATTGATACATTCATGTTTTCATCACTGTAAGGTTGCAGCTGTAAAGGTGGGGCTCGTTTTAATTACTGATATACTGCTGGGTAGTTTATTATATAATGCTTCATGAATGTATTCGTCTAAAAAGTTGTTATTTATGTTAAATTTATTATATTAAATATAGCATTTTTACTCTAAAAAAGGAACTCCCCACTAAATTATTGTTATTCGCACTGTACACACCGATTTTTTTTTTTTTGTTGGCATATGATGTTAAAATAGATGACTGTAACGAAGAATATATTGTGTGCAAACACAGCTTATTCTGCTCAAAATATATTTTTATGTATCTGCCTGTGTATCTTTCATTCAGCTGAATAGCCCCAGGTTGTGCCTCTCATTCAAGTGATGGTAGTTGTATTAGCAAGCCTGGTAAGCGCTGGTGGAAAAACAACATTGTATAAGAACAAGACTTATTCTTCAGTGGCAGTAAACACACACAAGCTCACCATTAACCGTGCAATATAGAGCACTTAACAAGATTTTTAGGGCTGACAAACAGTAATGCTAACTGGGCTATGGCTATGTGCTGACACTCCTGACAGACACACACCAGAGAGCCTGTTGTAGTGGAGTTAACAGAGTGACTCTCAAAAGACATATCCTTTATATGCTTCTAAGGACTGTCAAGGGCCAGATTACAAACAGGATGGTCAAAATCAAAACCGTATTTAGCACTTACTCTGAGCTCTAATGGGCTTCGCTAATAAGTTTACTCTCATGAGGATCCACTTTTGCAGCTGAGAAAATTTTTTTTCATCGCCTATCCAGTAGTACCCTGTACCGATACATGCCCAGTGCCTGCATTGTTTATCTCCCTTTTTCACTCAGCCACCTTGAGCACAGTGTCTGCACTCAGTAAAACATTAACCTGGTCACCATCTGGTGTCACTGAAAGGATCCTCTCAGCAACATCATCCTGTCAGGTCTTCTTGTTTTTGTTAAGGCTGGTAGTAAACCCATGCTACCCATGCCATGCTATGATACTGCAGGCAGGATCAAATAAAGCAGAGAGAGTAGAGACAGGAGCAGGACTCAGAGTAACACAGTTATCAGGAAACAACAGACAAGCGAGAAGAAGTCGCAACACTGGTAACAAAAGGCTAGCAGCAGTCTACGATCTGGAGGAGTGTTGAGGTAGTAGCCAGGTTTTCGAAGCTGAGCAGAATGATGATGATGACTGGCATCCCAACATGCTTTCTTGAAAAGAGTTCTTTTAGTTAGAGAAAAGGAAAACGCTACTTCGAGGAAGGGATTTTGTGTGTCAGAGTTCCAGAGTAGCTGTGTTAGGTGTTAGGTAGTGTGTCAGACACAGTTCATTTTTCATTGGTCAAGTTGGTCAATCCATTTTAAGAAATCAACCTCTTCTACAGAAAGGTTTGAGTCCCTGGAGATTAGGCTCTGGGCCCAGCAGGGGTCCAGTGGCCCTGCTGTCAGGGAGCTCTGTGCCCCTGGCAGGGATCCTGGGGTCAGGATTGTCTTATTGTCTTTTAAAACAACAGTAGAACTTATTCACTTCGTTGACCAGGTGCAAGTCATTAATGGAGTGGGAGGCTTTAGGTTTGTAGTTTGTGATCTGTCCAAGACCCTCCAGATAGAAGCAGAGTTGTTGGCTGGTGCAAGTCATTAGCTTCTCTTACCACCTTGCTAAACCTGTACATGGACTGTACTTTCAAGCTAAAGGTTCTACTCTACTTTTTTGACGACCTGTCCTCACTCCTATACATCAGACTCACCTGTCTGAGTATGGCTGTGAACCAGTGTATGTCATGGTTATAACTCACCCTGGTGTGTGATGGTATTCAACAGTCCTCACAGAAGCCTACATATGATGTCACAGCCTCTTTGGACTAATCTGGACTGTTGTAGCAGTCTTTAAACGTCTCAGATAGTACAGTCCAAGCTCACCCAAAGATCCTCCACAGATTCACTGCCCCACTTCTTTGATGTCCTCACATCAGGTTTAGAGAGCTTTAACGTGTGTCTGTATGCAGGAATCTGGTGGACCATGACATGGCCAGACTGACCCGGTGCAGCACAAGGGGCCAGTTTCATAGGCATTGTTTATTGTAGTGTATTAAATGGACTGTATTTGAGAAGTTGATGACTGAGATTACCATTTGTTAAAGTTGTAGAGTTTGTCCCTTTCACACACAGTATCTGGTTGGTCAGGGGAACAATGCTGTCAGTTCACTGCCACATACACTTCCACCTTTTGTTTTGTGAGAAAAAAATTCTGGAGTCTGGTGCAAGAGCTTTGGGTACCACACCAGATGAAGCAGATATCCAAGGTGCAGTCTTGACATTACATTGTCATTTGACCCAATGTTCATATAAAAATACTGATACAGCTTTTGTCCTGCACCATGTCAAAACTACAGACTTACCAGCAAGTCTTCACCATTTTGCCAGTGAATGTGGAAGACATGAAGTTTTATTATGCACTGCATTGCCTGGAATTTAATCATCTCCGTTAACTCAGCAGCTTCTAATGAAGACGAGAAAGAACTGTTTACCTAACTGCACACATTATGCAAACATTTCTCAGCTTCTTTGAGGGGAAGAAACTTTGAAGCTGCTGTGCCCTGCAGATATACCTTTTTTTTTTTTTTTTTTTAGCTCTGCTTTCTGAGGCATGTTGAAAATACCTCTATAGCCTCACATAATGATGAGACTAGCTGGAATACTGCAAGGCTATGCTCTCTGGTCTACCCAACAAGTCAGAAAAGAGATGAGTGTAAATTTCCAGATGATGACCACTATCAGCATCTTGGAGGACTGATACAGCACTAACCATTTTTATCAAATCCAAAAACTTCAGTTCTCAGTATTGAAGCCACTGTTCTAAAGTAGTGTAAAATTTTGAATGTGAACATTGGACATTCTATCTGTAAAATATCCATGACTTACTCAGTTATATGTAACACATTGTGTTTGCATGGTTAGTTTTGCAGTGGAATACTATCAAATTCATGACTTCATGGTCTTCAGACAAGCTGAAATTTGTCTGTGCAGTTCAGGTCTTGCCTGTCGCTTTTCTTATCAGTATTCATAAAGAGGACTTCCTTTCTTGTTTGGGATGCTTCAGGGGTTTGCTTCAGATGTTCTGTCAAACTAGTGTGGTCAAAGTGTCTCTCTTATTTTAGGCTCCCATCCAACAGCCTCTTCCACTCCTTCTCACTCCTCTCTCGTCTTCCTGGGTCCTGTTGAATAAATGATGGGAATGTGATATTGCACTGCCAGCCTGTGGTGGGCTGGACTTTGACACTGATACTTCCCAAGCACAAAGACAACACACACACTCTTTGCTTTCTCTTTTTTGCCACATTGAAGCAAAAAACGTATTCACACACACTCCTGTTTGTTGCCTTTAAGGCTGAGTTTGTAGATTAGCTTTGTAGCATTTTTACCTTAGTACAGTGCATGTTTGACTTTGTCTGCATTTCTGTTGGCATGTAGGGTGTATGCTGTGTGGAACCACAAGATGTGTGTCTGTGTGTGTATGAGAGAGAGAGGGGTAGAGTCATGATTCAGGAATGTTCTGTATAATTTGCTACAGTGAAGCCTCTTGCTGCAAAAGCACCTGGGTCCCCACAGGAGATGAAGTTCTCTTGTTTGATAATTCTGCACGGATGTGTGCACGATGGAATAACTGTTTTATGCAGCGTTGCATACAGAGACATGGCAGAGTGTCTGTGGTCTTTAAATCATCCAAACTCAAGCTTTTGAAATCAAGTTAAACGTCTTTTACCTGTTCACACCTGAAAGGTTAAAAGGTTCATGTTGTTTACGTTGCATGCATTTAATCCAGTTAGCTTCACTTTCACAGTACAATTATGCCACTGCATTGAAGAACTATTCATGGCATACCTACGTCCAGAGTCATCACCTGTTTCTCCCTTTACTTGCAATTGATTCTTTTGTAACCAGGGCATCTGACGTCGGCATGTTGTCAGTTCAATTCAGTTCCACTCAGTTTTTTTCCTGTTGACTCTTTAGAAAGTCCGCAGACCAAATGTCAATTAAACCTTTGGGGACAAATTCACAAAACCATTGCACAGCTTTTGCAGCCACTAAACTTGTGCAAATATGACAAATGCAAGCTGTATTGGGCTCCTAAGTGCATTAAGACGGGTGTTGGGATGGGGTGTTGTGCACGAGTCAATGAAATAATTTGTTTACTGTCATGAAGTCTCTCCTGATTGAACTGCAGCTTTGCGTAAGTTCAGTCAGGAAGACTACCCTTACTCACCATTATGTTGCTGCTTGGTATTTGGAATGTGGTGTATGGAAATTTGCCCATTGTCTGGAACGAATAATGGAATATCTTGTTATAATGCTGGCAGGGATTGGGCAGCCAATCACACACTGAAACCAATGTCTTATCAAACCAAAACAAAAGCTAGACATAGTTAGATGGAGTGGTTAACTGTTAACTGCCAGTGATGTGGTTCAACAGTAATGTTGGTCTGTTAGTCCATTGGTCGACTACTCCAGACTGAAATATTTCAACATGTGTTAGACTGAATTTTGTACCAATAATCGAGTATTGAGTATAAGGCCAAGTGACTATAGTGATTTCCTGGAATTTCCTGTAGCACCACCAACAGGTCTATTTTATGACTAATGCCTGCAAGATGGACATGCCCAGCATTCTATTCTAATCCAGAAACTGACTGATTGTGTTTGATTATAGACTGAAATGTTGGCATATATATTTCATCTATATTTCATCAGGAACTGTGCAAAGTAGCATAACTGGGCTGGCGCTGCAGGGTTAGCCTTAGCTAGCTTGGTAGCTTTGAGGTGGTGGGTGTGATTCAGGAACCAGGCTTCATTTGGCCTGCTTCACCTCCACCCACACTCTTTCAAAAGTGGCTCTTTACAAACCTATTGGTGATATTACAGAGAATATGTCCACATTTTATACAGTCTATGTTTAAGCCAGGACATTAGATTGATCTTGAGCCAGAATCAGTAGCAGTGACAGATTTGGCTTCTGAGAGACCAGTTTGTAACTACATCATGATGTGACAATGTAGCTGTTAGATTGGTGTAACTGTGTTGAGGTATCACTGCTCTTAAGGTGGAATTTCTCATGATCAGTCCTCTGTTAATATACATTTAAGATTAAGGATTTATGAGGCCCATAGTGATATTATTAACAAAGATCTCTCTCCTCTTTTTAAAGAATTAAGTAGGACACTTATATACAATCACTTGATATCATAACCAACTTTTCAAAATATACCTAAGCAAAGACAGTCTTTCATATTAACCAATCAGTGGGTAAAAAGGTTTCATCGCAATTTTCAATACACAGCAGCAGATCATATCTTCTTTTGATCAAAGTTTTTATGTCAGTCCATCCAATAGTTGTTGAGATATGTCAGTCCTGGCTCAAGATCAAGTAGTGAAACCACAAGCCCTGACCGTGGCCTTCTCCACCAGCACATCACTGCCACGCCCACTTTAGCCCACTGCCCCTTTAGACTTGCAGACTGCATGGTCATACAGAGTGATGCATCCTCCTCTCCTCATATCATCTGCACTGACGCAACTGACCGGCCCTCACACCCACTCAAAGGGGGGAGGAGCAAGTGGAGGAGGTACTTGATTTATGTTTCAAACGGATGCCCCACTAACCTACATATGTATTTACAGTCTGATTTTAAAAAACAACTAAAAAAACCCAAAACGTAAGCCATGTTTACATTGTGCCATTTATAGTTAGAATCACAGCACATGCAGTTTTCAGCAGGGTGTGTACATGCCACGAGATATACTTCTAGTAGAGAGATCACTGAAATCATGTGCACTGATTCACAGCACTGATGATAGTGACAAGTGAATTGGAGCCAGTGTGCTTCTTATTTTCTTTCACTGTGGTTAAACCTTACAGGCCTAGCCAACCCACTGAGCCAGGGAGTTCTCCAGAGCTGGTTCTCATTTAGAGAAGAGAGCACACATGCTGACACACTACAACACACACAGAAATGTTGGCGAGCACTGGGGGAAGTCCTGCGTACCAGTGTACCTCTTTATGGTCACATTCACATAAATCAGTGCTGTTAAGACACAACCGCTCTGTTGCCTTTAGTGTGTGTGTGTTTTTGTGCTGGCCATGACACCTCGGCTCAGAACCTGGCTTTTGCTCATCACAGCAACACAAGTTGTAGGGGTAAGGGTGTGGTTAGAACCAAGCGGCAACCTCCGGCGCTGAAAAATGAAGCCAATGCGGAAGTGCAAAAAAGCTGCAGTTCCTCCAATAACCACTAGAGCAGGCTGCAGAAGGGAGTCAATTGCATTTGAGCCCCATGTTAAAATGTCCGATTTTACGACAGAAAAAAACATATTTACAGCCTGGTTCAAAACATGGCTCTAGTCTCATAAGCTGTTTT
>JBBMOC010000456.1:0-26052 GCA_037975185.1 Centropyge bicolor
TGTGTGTGTGTGTGTGTGTGTGTGTGTGTGTGTGTGTGTGTGTGTGTGTGTTCAGCTCTGGTTTGGTCTTTTTGTTTCACTCACCACATTTTTACTGAATAAATAATTCATGGACATTTTTCTCAGCGTGCACCTTCTTATTAGCACAGTCTCCATTAGCATACCCTGATAATTAGCCTGATGATTAGCATATTACACAATGAGCTAAGCTGTGCTAAATGTCATGTTCCTGTGTGTGTAACATTATATTATACAAGTGTGACCTGTTACATAAGACACACACACGTGTCCAGCTCATGTTTACTCTCCCATCATGCCCCGGGAGCAGAGGACCAGGCCTGTTGGTTCCATTCTTGATATTTAGAAGAAGTCGGCGAGGTCGGCAGAGAGGAAAGATTCATCTCTACTGCAGGTGATCCAAGCCGAGGTCAAAGGTCACAGAGGCCACTGATGCACTGCTGAGGGATCCAGGACACTATGATCAGGATCAGGGTTTGTCGCTTCAGTCGCATAAGCAACAACTTATTTCTACCAGATAAGGTCATGACTCAACTTTTCCGGCAGCAGATAAGTGTTCAGTCACAACGACAACATTTCAGACCAGAACTCAGTTCATTTCAAAAACTGATCCAGCAGGAGGAAGCAACAATGATGTCATCATCAATGGCATCAAGACTGTTGAACTCATGATGAAGTAGACTGGGAAGACGGATGGGGCCCAGTTGGACCTGGTTCGTTCAGGTCTGGGTCAGTCACTCTCACAAAGACTCGATCGGTCCAGAGTGAAGCATGTTAACAGCTGATGTTAGCATTTAGCAGCTGATGTTAGCATTTAGCAGCTGATGTTAGCATTTAGCAGGTGCAGCCTCATGACTGTGGACTCTCACTCTTCTTTATGGTCAGTGAGAATTGGAAACAGAAATCAAAAAGAATCAGATGTGATAAAACATCCGACACACACACACACACACACACACACACACACACACACACAGCTGTTCCCACAGCTGTAGATCTGCTGCCCACTGTTTACACTCCAAACTTCCTGTGTAGAGACACAGCAGCATAGATCAGAGACTCGTTACAGCGCCGCTGCCAGGGCCCGATCGATCGCAGGTTATTGATCGGTTTCACACCGGGCCCCCAGCAGTCCTGGGCCGAGGGAGACGGCAGCTGGTTTCTCCCGTTATGGATCTGTGGTGGAGCTCTCACTCCATTACAGGCCAGCAGGAGAGGATAGATGTACGGTCACATAGACCTGCAAACCCCGATCTGCTGATCACATGACCCCTCTCTCTCTCTCTCTCCCTCCATCAGTCTGGGGCGAGTCGAGCTAAAAACCTGGTTCAGTTCCAGCTCGTCCACATTAAAAACCGAGAGGAAGATTAATTCATCGGCCTTCTTATGCAAGGTAAATGAGGTATGTCTTTTTTAATACTACACACACACACACACACACACACACACACACACACTTATCTGCTCTGACCCTGTCGGCGCCGGCGAGCAGCTCAGTGCAGCTCTGTGGTTCAGTGCCTTGCTCAAAGGCCTGTGGACAGTGAAACATATTTTATAATAACACGTCATAATTTATTGGTTTCACAGATATTTTGTAATAATAATCTTCAGATTCCGTCTCTGGGGATAATGAACCTGTGTGTGAACGAGTTCACGGCCAATCAGTGAGCAGGGAGGAAACACCTGACGGAGGATCGGACTCATTAATCCTTCAAGGCCGCTGGCGTTCGCAGTCTGACACAGACCCGTGTACAAACAGGGTGTAATGAGTCTCTGAGGTCGATGGACTGGACGAGACCAACCAAAGGACTGAAATCATTATGAGACAAAGTTCTAATTGTTCTCTTCACTTTCACGTGAGCAGACCAGACGAGTCGTTTATTCATTACATGAGATCACATAGATTCTGTTTTTAAAGTCTCCGAACACAGACTCACTTCCTGTCTGGAGACAAGCAGAGCTGTGATTGGTCGGTTTGAGTTTCTGGGTGGAGGTGGAGAATGAGACGCTCTTCATCCTCACACACACAAATAGTTGTGTAAGGAATGAAAAAAAGAGACACCTGCTTCACACCTTCAGTCGGGGGGCAGTTAGCCTAGCTTAGCATAAAGACTGGCAGCAGAGGGAAACAGCTAGCCTGGATCAGGGTCCCTGTAACTGAGAGCAAACCTGACTATCTCTGCTCAGACGTCCTGCTGGATGGACACTCTGCCCGACAGGCGTCCGAGGGCCTGAAGGCCACGGCGGCCATTTTGTGCTCCAGTCTGTCAGCTGGAATAATTTTCAGGCAGGAAATGGAGAAAATAAACCAAGAAGGTTTATAGCATCAAACCATCTCATCCTTCAGTCAGATTCCTTTTATTTCTGTCTCCTCCTTTATTCCAAACCTTCTCTGTCTCTCTTTCACTCTGCATTTCTCTCCCCCCCTCCCTCCCCCCCTCCCTCTCTATTAAAACATTAACAGTGTGAGCTGTGCGGGGTCTATAATTCCATCCAGGCTGTTTTATAAGGCCTGCGCTGCTCTCGCTCTCAGGCTCATATACATCCTGTTCCTAAGAGGAAATGGCTGCTTCCCTTCTTGTTCTTATAAATAATGTCGATGGTAAAGTGCTCTGCAGCAGCACCGCCTCTCTATAGCCCAGTATACGGCAGGAAAGTGCGACTCGGACGCGCTCGTTTGTGTCTCGTGTGTTTTACGTAAAAATGAAGAGAGGGCGTGACTTTTTAAAACCAATATTATTTTTACCGTTTGGACTCACTATAAAAAATCAGTTTCTCTTTAGTCGTGTGTTTGAAGTGAAACACAGACGTCCTGCTCTTATCAAACATTCTTCATTCATTCGTCTCAGCTCAAGCTTTAAGATCAGGACAAGTCCGACCGTCCCGATGTCCCAGAGTCAGAGCGCGTCCACGTCCCTGAGGTTTGTCCTCAGACAGGTCACATGACCACAGGTGGGACTGAAGGAGAAGAGTCCATCAACACAGTGAGAGAAAGTGTTCACGGCTGAATGAACGATTCCCCTGAGAAACAAACTGTTAATTGTTGAGCTGAAAGGTTTCGGTTCCTCTGACCACCTGAAGGAAACTGATGATCTGAAGAGGAGACTCGGAGCGTCTGCGCTCTCGGACCCAGCTGCAGCAGATTATGTTTCCTCTCACATATATTGCTTGTGGAGCGGCTGCAGCAGGTTTATGATTTCACTTCCAGTTTATTTGCACAGTGATAAAACACAGGAGCAAAGCAATAAAAGCAGCATGATGAAAAACAATGATAACAGACTGAACAGAGAGGAACAAATGAGCAGATCGGACCGCGGGCGAGGAGGAGGGGGGGGGCGAGGGGGGGTGAAGATGAAGTGGAAAAGAAGTGGAGAGAAGGAAAACAATCGGGTTAAACTGAATTGAATCAATAAATGTTTATGAAAGTCGATCACGACGCTGTAAAAACTTTTGAAACATCGTTTTAAAGACACTAAAACTCGAATCACTAAAACCAGAATTTTATATGATATTTTACCTATTAAATCACTTTTACACTCAACTTGCTGACAGATGTTGGTTTCACCTCTTTTAAACATCTACGTTTAGAGACTTGACGTTGATTCATCTCCATCAACATTCAGAGTTCACACTTCACAGGATGGAATCTCTTCATTTACATTCGTCTCATAAAAGTCTGGTATCCAGATTAAATCCAGATCTGTCTGTTGTCAGGTCACAGTTTCTCTGTCTGAGGTGTAAAACAGCACAGGAAGTGCTTCACCGTCACATCCTGTCCGATCCTGTTGCCGTGACGCAGAATTAATAATTAGCAGTGAGTGAGTTGCAGCTGTGGCTCCAGGGATTTAATGATAAATATTAAAATGATGGTTTTACAGACGAAGCTGAACTCGACACACACGAGAGCATTTCTGTGTTTCCGTCAGACTCCGTCCTGTTTTCATCTCTGACCTTCAGGTGAAACACAACCTGGACGACAGCGTCTCTGAAAGACGTCCCGTCTCCTCTCTGACACCTCTGAACTGCTTTTCTAATCTATAGAAATGACCCTGTGCTTTTCACACCACCCGATCGATGACGTCAGAATTTGACTGGAACGGTTTGTGGATCAGTGACGAGACGCCGTGAGAGACAACAGATCAAATTCAGCGTGAAGTGAAATCTATGAAACGAAAACAGACGTTTTATTTGGTGAATGACAAACTTCCTTTGGGTCCATGAAGGAGAGAAAGAGAGGAGAGAAAGTCCCCGAGAAGGAAACTGGGAGTAACTGAGAGCAGAAGGAGACGTAAGAAGGAGGGAGGAGGGGGGAGGGGGGAGGGGGGGTAAAAGCCTGGGTTGTGTTTTGCTGCCTGGAGAATCCATTTAGAGGTTTGGCCTCTCCCTGCTGATAACTAATGGACCTGAAGACTGAGAGGAGAGGAGGAGAGGAGACAAGGAGAGGAGACAAGGAGAGGAGAGGGAGCCTTTCAGAATAAAAGCCTCTGATCTCAGGACAGTGTCAGTGATGTACAGTGTCCTTAAAGAGGAGCAACAGAACTACACCTCATCATTTTATTGATATGAATTATATGGATTATTGATCCTTCTGTTGATTATTATTATTATTAAGACTAATTTCACAGATATCCACCATCGACACTGTGGAACCTGAAGCTTCCTGTTTTCAGTTCCACTGCCTCCATCTGTCCTCACAGACCGTTCACCCACGTGACCTCCGGCTCCGTCTCGTCCTGCACCTCGTCCGCTCTCAGACGCCGCGCTGCACTTCGCTCCACACTCACACAACAGAAGCTTCTCATTTCTTCAGCAGAAGAAGCCGAAGCTCTGGGATGCGTCGGTGTTTCGACGCAGTTTAACAGTGCCGTTGGTTTATTCCACTACGGAACCGTTTGAGTCATTCACTGCAAATCACACGTTCCCATTCACACCTTTGAACTCACGCTTCATCTCCCTCTCTCCATTCACAGACAGGTAGGAGTATAGAGTCATATAGAGAAGAGACGCTAAGTGTGTGTACATGTGTGCATGTGCATGTGTGTGTGTGTTATGAGGCAGTATGGTCGGTTCAGCTGGAGCTTATGGCAGATTCCTGACTCACTCTCTATTTCTGACGCTTCCAAAGGCTCTTTGAGCAGCAGATAATAGACCAGTGCTGGAGAGCTGCGGGGTGAAGGCACATCATCCCCTCACACACACACACACACACACACACACACTCTCCATCCACATGGCAGCAGCGAGTGTGCGTGTGGGCGGCAGCAGGGCGAAGATACACCACCATGCTCGGGAAGCAACGAGTGGGAGGCAAACACACACACACACACACAGACACACACACACACACACACACACACACACACACACACACACACAGAGTTTGTGTTTTTCACACTTCATCTCTGTTCACGGTGGAAACAGACTGTACAACTCTCCTCCGTAGCCAATAATAATGACACGTCCACGTCCCGACTCACAACAGGACAGAACCTGAGAGGAACACGCGTTGCCATGGGGACGATGCTAACGGCAGCGCAGCAGAATCAGCTCAGCGTCAGAAATGCCGACATGGCGGCGACGTTAACTCACCCGAGCGTCGTCATGGTGACGATGGTGTACCAGAAGGAGGCCGGGATGGAGGTGAAGGTGGAGCCCTTGGTGCCCTTCTCGGCGTAGAACATGACGGTGGCGAAGATGATGATGGCCATGGTGAGGGAGAAGAGCAGGAAGCCCAGCTCGGAGGCGCAGCTCTTCAGCGTGTAGCCCAAAATCCTCAAACCCTGAGAGTGACGCGAGAACTTGAAGATCCGGAAGACGCGGAAAACCCGGAGGGTGACGAAGGCGCCGCTCACGTCCTCGTTCTCGGGCATCACCAGGCCGATGTAGTAGGGCATGATGGCCACCACGTCGATCACCGACATCACCGAGCGCATGAACTTGCAGCGGCTGGGCGCGGCGAACAGACGCATCAGGTACTCGAAGGTGAAGATGAGCACGCAGGCCGTGTCCATGCAGAAGAAGGCCAGCTGGTACTTCTCCCCGCAGGGAAGGTCTTTGACGCTGCCCTTGGGGGCCCGGCAGGGCACCGTCTCCACCACGTTAGCGATGACGGAGACGGCGATGAAGAAGCCCGTGACGTAGTAGAAGACCAGCGCCATGGTGGAGGTGTGGGGGTTCTCGAAGGCTCGCCACAGCCGCTCCCTGGACGTGCTGTGAGGAGGCAGCGGCGCGTCCATGGCCTCGTTGGCCTCCGTGTCCTCGGCCAGACGCTCCTGGTTCTCCTTTTTCCTGTCCCGGTATTCCTTCAGAGAGAGAGGGAGGGAGAGGAGGAGCAGGTCAGACAACTCATTCAGGATGTTGATCACGTTCATGCTGTTAGAAACACGCGATGCTTCACAGTAAATCAGACAAAAACAAAAAGACATTCAGACTCTTTCACAGGTTGATTTGACCAACACGAACTCGTCCCTTTGAAATCTGGCAGCTGAACGTTGAACTGAAACTGGAGGCATCTTAGCTGTTTTCATTATTAGTTAATGTAACTGAAGGAGGTGGAAAATCAGACCAATCTGTGAAATTACTAGAGGAATAAAAATAAAAATCATGGCGAGTGTTTCTCGTGGGAAACTGTGGGCGAAGTGTTGAGTAAAAAAAGAAATAGAGGAATTAGAATCTCTCACAGTTGCATCAACGTTTGTGAACAAATGGGAGGGAAAGAAGAACCACGGCCGCTCATGAGTCATCGGCCGAGTGGCTTCTAAACACCAGGATATAAGAGATGTAGCAGCCTCTGAAGACCAGGCTGATATGACAAAGGGTAGAATGAAGAAGCTCTGCAGGTGATTTGTTGTTGGGAGCAGAGCAGGAAACTTGTTAATGACTCGTTAAAGGAATCACTTACAGAAGCTGGAGGTGCGACGCTGCCAACATCACAAGCAATAAAGAGCCAGATCAGATTGCACTGGAGCTGCCGCTGTGTCAGAGGGCTCATCGCCGGCGTCCTAATGAGCCCGGTTTATAATGGAGTTTGAGCAGCGCTGCTTAGTAATCCCCCTCAGATCCATCCCAGCTTCCACACTCCAGTCATTTAGCTTGTGACGCTCTCCACTGAGACTTAACGAGCGCAGCAGAGTCAGAGTCCCGACAGGACCAAGTCAGAGACGTCACAAACAGCTAATACAGCAAGACTGACGCAGACATCGTCAACGTCAGACGACCAGCAGAACCTCCGGCCGCCGGACGCCAGTCCAGGAACCACGTGAACGACATGAACCACGTGAACGACATGAACCTGCAGCCGCCTCACAGGAAGAGTCGTCCAGCCAAAAACTGGATGGAACCAAATAAAGAAGCAAGTAGGACTTTTATTCTGAAGCAGCCGCAGACACAGGAAGTGCTGAAAAAATCTCATCTAGACGTATATTAGGTAACATAGGTATCATCACTAGGGATGCACCGAAATGAAAATTCTTGGCCGAAACCGAAAACCGAAAATGAAGAAACCAAGGCCGAAAACCGAAACACCGAAATAAATTATTATGCCAATTATTACCATTGCATTTGTGGCTGACTGTGTACTAACCTCACTAAAATCAAGGCATTGCAATTGCATAGATTAATATTAATGCTTCAAAAAATAAATCAATTATAAAATTATGAAAATATTTATTAACACTGACATTAAAACTAGCTATTAGCTATCCGTGGGTCTTTCTCGGATATAATGAAATGCATCCACACCGCAGACATGTTGGCAACTGTGGGCGTGTTTTTTCTTCGTCATCACAACGTCTTGTTTCGGCCGTGTTGTTTCGGTGACAAAAGTCTTTCGGCCGAAAACCGAAAATGCACTTTTGAGCCAGTTTCGGCTGAAAATTTTCGGTGGCCGAATTTTCGGTGCATCCCTAATCATCACTCAAACAGCACCTGAGGTTTGACATGACACCAAATACTAAACTGGTTTAAACTGGTTTCTGAGTTCAGAGGGTCTGAAGTGACCAACACTGATCCGAACTGTGTCTCTGCTGGAGCAGGAGCTGAGGGCGCCACGAGGAGCCGAGCCAAAACCCCAAAAGACTGATCGATGTCCCATCAGACCAAAAGCCCACTCATTCTGAAAACAAACAGCTGCTAGTCACAAAACACAAACTCTGGTTTCACCAACTTCAAGATCTAACTTAACTGACGTGACCTCGAAAACAGCTCAGTTCTGTCCAGGTCACAGATGCTTTGTGTTTTTAGGTTCCAGCCTCAAACGGTGGGTCACGAAGCTTCGGGATCTTTCATTCTACCAGCGAACAACTGGAGCCGTGACAGCTCTGAAAGTTTCTCCATCACTGTACAACACAGAGCTTCATCCACCTGCAGGTTAGCTCACCTGTACATTCAGATAAACCTGTTTACATTTGTCAGTTTACAGCTGTTTGTCCGACGGCCTCAACCTTCGACATGAAGGTCGGCTAAAGTGAGATGTGGTTTGGTCATTAAACCACAGAACTAAATCAAAGACTTGATGGTCATTAATTATTCAAAGCCCTTGGTAACGAGTGAAGGTGGCGCCCTCTAGGTGCCGACCAGCTGACAGAGCCTTACCTCCATGCAGCAGTCTCCGATGATCTCTGGCACGATGCCGTAGAAGGCCAGCTCCTCATCGAAGGCCTGGATGCACTCGTGTCGAGGGTAGTGCAGCTTCCCGGTGCGGTAAAAGTTCAGGATGTGCCGGAACATCTCGGGGTCTCGGTCGAAGAAGTACTCCTGCGTGTCCTCGTTGTAGAAAAACTCCTTCTCTGAGGAGCCGAGCAGCGTCTCCGGATAACGATCCAGAGTGTTCTTCCATGTCTGAGGAACGACAGAGGACAAAGAGAAAAGGTGGTTTTACACTTTAAGAATCAGATTCTTATGTAGGTGTTGAATTTACTGTTTAACAAAACATATCAAACTGTGTCTGCAGGGCTGATTTAGCTGAATCTGTCCTGTTCAACAGAGTCACAAAGTGCTCAGTGAAACGATGGAAAGTACTGAAGTACATTTACTGCACAGGTACTGTGATCAGTACTCTCACACTCTCTGTGTCCTCCGTCCATCTGGATCAATGATGAACAGACACGTCCAGGTCATTTTCTTCTTTCAGGTCATTTACACCAAATGTGTCAAAACGCAAAATTTCATTTTAATTTTCATACAATTGAAGAGTTTCACCACTTTAACATCAAAACGTTGGAGATTCAATCACTCAACAACACGTGAAAACACACAAGTTGAATTTGAGATGTCGACCGTTGCCGACGGTAACAGTGAACTTGGGCCGATTTTGCGCTGAGATGTTATTTGGTTTTCCATAATAAAAGCAGGCGTCACAGCGTGTTTGTATTTCTATATTTATCAGGAGAACTTGTTCTTAAACGAGGACAGAGTCACAGGCTTGACGGCAGCTTTCTTCTCGTTCTGCCGTCGCAGCAGAAACACTTTGGAGCTGTTTGATTCCTGAAAGCCACCAAAAACTATTTTTGTATTGGAGGCATTTTGTCATTATTTCAGCCCAAATGCACATCAAGGGCTGATTAGACGTTCAGAGTTTACAGCGTTCAGCAGAACTGGAGAACATCTGGAGCAAAGAGAACCAATCATCGTGATTTTGCAGAATCGTCAAACAGTGGAAGGTTAATGTTGGACAACACTGCAGAACCCTGAGTTATTTAGTCAAAGCTTTTTTCTTGTTTTTTCCAGATAAAATATGGTCGTGATCCAGAAAAGATCGTGGTTATGTTTTTTTAAAAATTGCATGTCTGTGACAGAATGTGAGTCAGACATGACATCATTGTTCATCCATTTACTCTCCAACATTAAACTACTTCCTGCTTTGGCACCAGGTTTGGGATCCTCCATTTTGAAGAGGTCCGGCAGCATGAAGCTAAAGTTTAGTGGACTGACACTAACCCAGCCAGTGTGGACATGAATCCCAGGGACACTTGGGTTGGAAGGAAGGTGAAACCTCAGTACCTGATGGTCTTGCATCATCACCACCCCACCCCCCCTCCCTCCCGGAGCATGCTCAGTCGCAGCACCCACCTGGAACCGGACTCCGCTGACGTTGACGTACAGGATCTCATCTGATCTGGACGAGTTGTCCACGGGAGGTTTGGGCATCGTCTTCTTGGCCAGCGGCAGCCATCCCACCGCCGCCGCCCGGGCAAACGGCAGCCACGTCGCCACGCCGGCCGCCATCTTGCATCAGCGCGTCCACCTGCAGAGAGTCGAGTTCTGTCCTCGATGGAGGGCGGAGCTAATGGATTTGAGGAAGGTGCCTGAACTCAGTCGCTCACTTCTTTTCCCGCCCGGACTGGCAGCGAGACAGGCGGTGGTCGGACATGTTGAGGGGGGAGGATGGGGGAGGAGGGGCGGAGGGAGGGGTCAGATGGCAGTTAGGTGTCAAGCCATAAAAAAAGCTCTGTGAAGGAGCGGGAAGGCCGAAGCATCGGACAGCTATCTGACGTCCTTCCGGTGGGCGGGGATCCAGCCGTCCTGTTGCCCGCCAAAATAAAATCAGAGCTCCTCCTGGCCTGCAAGTCGACCCTCGGGGGAAAGTATCACAGCTGAAAACCTGCCAGGAATCAGCTGGAATATTTCCTGTTGCTGCAGATGAGAACCTGGAGCCTGGAAGCGAGCGTCAGTTCTCCTGAACAACAAGATGCTCCACTTCCAAACACTGAGAGGAAAACATCATCTGGTGAACTGTCTGCCGCCTCAGGAGCACAATCTGTGTGAAATAATAATAAAGTTATTCTCTGATGTTGCCGTCACAGGTTTATTGCTGCTGGGACTCAACAAAAAGCAGAAAGATATAAATCCAGGCAGGAGAGGGTTGAAGGTGGTGTCTGGCCTCCACCTCGCTGCAGCCTCCTCTCTCTCTCTCTCTCTCTGTCTGTATCTAGCTCTCTCGCCCGCCCTCTCTCCCTCTGAAGACTGATTTGTTGCAGCGCCGCAGCCTTTCAAATTCTTATTAAATTGTGATGATGGTTCCTGAAGTTGCAAGATAGACAGAATCGCCTGTGTTGCCTCCCTCCCTCTAAGTGTTTCTCGCAGTGGAGATTATGGATGTGCAGCCTCCTCTTCCTCTCTCTCCTTCTGCCTTTGCTTGCTGTTTTGCCCTCTCTAATTTCCCTTTATCTGTCTCTGTGTTTCACTCTCTCTCTCTCTCTCTCTCTCTCGTCCAAGCCGGTGGGCCATCGGTGGAGAGACGGCAGCTCTGTGTTGGAGAGCGAGGAGGCGGCGTCAGGCCGTCCTTACTCCATGTCCATGTATGGCCGTCCTGTCAGAAAATACACAAACAGAAAAGAGACGGAGAGTGAGAGACAAACCAGGAGGAGACGGAGAAGGAGAGAGGAGAGAGGAGAGAGGAGGGAAACTGGAAAGAATCAAAAGAAGGAGGAAGGAAAAGATGCAAAAGAGAAAGAGTTGTTCAATGTAAGGAATGAGAGGAGGAAGGAGAGAGGAGGGAGGGAGAGCAGAGGGCGTAGGACGAGGAAGAAGGGAGGAGAGGAGGTAAAGACTGGAGGAGGGATGGCAGGAGGAGGAGAGAGGAGGAGCAGTAGGAGAGAAGGAAATAGAAGAAGGGAGCGAGGAAGGATGAGAAACGGAGAGGAGAGAAAGGAGAGAGGGAGGAGGAGACAGAGCTGTAGGAGAGGAGGAAAGGAGAGAGGATGGGTGGGAAGGAAACAAGTCAAATAAAGGAGACGAGAGAAAGAAAGAGATAAGGAAGAGATGATGGAGGAGGAGGGCGGAGTCAGGCAGGTAGACGGGAGGAGGAGCCTGTATCAAGTCTCTGGATTCTAAGCTCAGGTGTTAGACTCAGGTCTGACGTGTTCGTCCGTCTCAGCACTGTCTCACTTCCTGTCTGTGGCTCTCAGCTTGCAGCTCATTGGTTCATGATGAAGATGTAAAAACACGTCACGTGCTCTCTGTGGTTTTGGACAAACAGCAGGAAACAGTTCATGTGTTGGGGACTATTTTCAGCGGCGGATGAATCCACATTTGAGTCCAGATAAACGACAGTGAGTGAGTTAGTTTTACTTTGCTTTACTTCAATTTGTGGATCTAAATATTTTTTTAATTCAGTGTGGAAAATAGTAGAAAAACTCAATAAAAAGTAAACTTTGAAATTATGACTGAGGTTGAACTCAACACAGAAGCTTCTGACCATGAAGATTCAGACTGTTGTCATTTATTGAACACATCATTATATAAAAGAGGCCGAGCTCCTCACGTCTGTTCTGCATCGATCCTTCTCCTCCTCCGCCCCCCCGCCCCCCCCACCCCCGACACGCGTGCAGTCGAGGCCTCCTTCATGTGTTTAAGACGAAGATATAAAGCTGCAGGTTATTAAAGATGTTTTTATGGTCGCGCCGACAGAGAAAAACACAGGCGGCCGTCTCGCTCTTTATTTCTCCCTCTGCGTTCTTCATTCAATAAACCAGCCACAATAAAGTTTCCTGTGAAACTGCTCTTCGTCAGATGAAACGTTATTGTCGCAGGTTTATTAAGTCGACAGAGGAGCAATAAACCGTTTCCTTCCTCAGCCTTGGCTTCGGTCGTCCGTCTGACTGCGGGAGTGTGACCTCTTCACCTTCAGCACGTCTCTGTCTGCAGACTCAGGAACTGGGCCTCAGCTCCGAGTCCAGATCCTGACGTCTCCAAACAATGGCTGAGTCAGCGTTTTCTCATCTGCTCCTGTCACTCATCGGTCCAGCAAGCTGTCCGACCTGCAGCACGTTTTACAGCCGCAAACATCCAACCAAAGAAGAAGAAGAAGAAGAAGAAGAAGAAGAAGAGCAGAAGAGTCATGGAGCAAACTCTTCAACCGTCCAAATGAAAACAGACGAGCAGCAGCATCTGGACACGAAGAATCTTCACCATGAGCCAAGAATCAGGAGTTTGTGTTCAATAATTATCAGTGTTTGATTCCTGATGTTGTGACTTTGAAAAACATTTAGATCTTTGATCAGAGAAATGAAATGAAATGTTTCTTCTCTTTTTCTTTGTGTTGGAAAGTTGTTTTTCTAAAATCCAGCTCCGGACTGTCTCTCTCTCCCTCTCTCTCCATGTCTCTCTCTCTCTCGCTGTCTCTCTCTCCCTCTCTCTCTCTGCCTGTCTCTCTCTCTCTCTCTCTCTGCCTGTCTCTCTATCTGTCTCTGTCTCTCTCTCTCTCTGTCTCTGTCTCTCTCTCTCTGCCTGTCTCTCTATCTGTCTCTGTCTCTCTCTCTCTCTCTGTCTCTCTCTCTGCCTGTCTCTCTCTCTCTCCCTCTCTCTCTCTACCTGTCTCTCTCTCTGTCTCTCTCTCTCTCTCTCTCTGTCTGTCTCTCTCTCTGTCTCTCTCTCTCTGTCTGTCTCTCTCTCTCTCTCTCTCTGTCTCTCTCTCTGTCTCTCTCTCTGTCTCTCTCTCTCTGTCTGTCTCTCTGTCTGTCTCTCTCTCTCTGTCTGTCTCTCTGCCTGTCTGTCTCTCTCTCTGTCTCTCTCTCTCTCTGTCTCTCTCTCTCTCTGTCTCTCTCTCTGTCTGTCTCTCGCTCTCTCTGCCTGTCTGTCTCTCTCTCTGTCTGTCTGTCTCTTTCTCTCTGCCTGTCTGTCTGTCTGTCTGTGGTTATCCCTGCTGACCTCCTGTCTCTGAGCAGACAGTGGTAGAGTTGCGTCTCCCCCTCAGACACCGACCTGCTGAAGCCTCCTGTGATTGGACGGCTGCTGGTTTGATGGTTGTTCCTGTGAGAGCTGAACCTGTTTCCTGTCTGAGCGAACAACGCCTCGACTCCAGAAGCAACACGAGCTCGTGATCGCAGGCTTCTGGGTTTTGCTTTAACTTTAACTCCAGCGCTGGAAGTAACTAATTACATTTACTCGAGTACTGAACTGAAGTACACACTTTGTACACACTTCCATCGGATGCTGCTCTCTCCTTCTCCTCCACATCTCGGAGGTAAAGATTCTACTTTTTACTACACTACATTGGTCTGACAGCTTCAGTTACTCTTCCAATGATCAGGCTCCAAACACATGATGGTCTGATGGAGTCTGATGCTGCTGGAGATGGAAGAGACAGGACGAGCTTCAACATCTGCAGCAGGAGAAGGATACATTCATGTTTGTGTACTTTTACTTCAACGAGGCTTTGGATGCAGTACTTGTACTTGTAGTGGTATTTTTAGTGCAGTGAAGGATGTGAGTACTTCCTGGTCATTGTTAAACTCTGTTCATGTCTTATTCATGTGGCCATCAGTCGTCTCTGCTTCATCTGTTCAGTTTAAAAGCCTCAAACGAAGCTGGCAGCTCTAATGTTCTAATGTTGATGCTTCTGTTTGTTCATGACGCGTCTCCGAGCTAACGTGAACACATGCATGAGTGAAGGCATCAGCTGCCTGTGTTTAGACCTGACCGACCACACGACGGCCGACACAGAGAGACGATCCACAGACGACTGTGAAGCTTCATCTTCATCTTCACTCATCTTCATCACAGCAGCTCAACAGTAGAAGTATAAAGACACAAACATGACGCGGAGACAAAACCATTTCTAAAACTAAACTTTGTCTCATGTTCTTCTCACTTTTTTCTCTTTTTATTTACTCATAAATTCTCATAAATAAGTCTCATGACGTTCGAGCTACAGCTAACGACGACTTTCATCATCAATTAATACGACACATTATCCACCAATCATTAACCCAGAGACTCAGGCTCCGCCTCCTGATCTTTAAACGTCCAAACTCAGAGAGAGAGCAGATCATCTGAGCGGCAGAGAAACCTCATTTTCCATCAAAGAAACTTAACAACATTCAGTTTGTCTTCTGTTCAAACTGGTTTTGCTCTCACACTAACGTCAACTCAATGTGTCATTCTCATAACATTCACTCATTCACCTCCAGCTGTTTTCTCATTAAACTTCTGCTTTATTTCATCACAGAGATTTTTCCTTCATTCATCTCTGAGTGTGATCTGATCATACACACGTTTATGTTCACTCGTCACCGACAGCCTGAACCTGTGTCACTGAGTTCAAACACCAACACATGAATCACATCTCCTGATGTTACAGATGTGAGACGCAGCTTTTTTCAAAGCAGGAAACAGGATGAAGCTGATCCGCTGACGACAAATGATCCTGATCGATAACAGGACAACAACATGTGTCCGATCAGGAGGAAGCCACTCTCTGATCACCGATCAATAACCAGTCAAACAGACGCAGGAAGTCGACAGGAGGCGGAGCTTCAACTCTTCTCTTAACTTTATACTTGAACTTTCTGTTTGAGCTGAAGAAAGTTTGACTCTAATCAATAACTATTTTCAATGATTATGATGAAACCTTTTCTGTCGGCAGGTGGAAAGTAACTAAGTACTTTCACATAAGTAATGTTACCTGTAGAGGAATTTTGAGGAAACTGCTTTTTACTTCGCTGCATTTATCTGATGAACTTAATGACTAAAATCATTGATATAAATTATTACCATCAGATTAAATATGACGTATTGTTAAACACGTTTTCCTGCAGAATAAAAACTGAGCTCCACCTTTATCCATTTCTACACTGTTGTACTGTTACTTATAGATCAGTTTTTCTTTCACCACTGATCCAGATGAAACAGATCCTGAAACATGTGACTCCGACAGAGAACGAGGCCGTTTCCAAAAAACTGACGGACGAGTCCTTTAAACCTTTAAACCAGGAAACGAGCCGTCAGTCAGAGCAGAGTAACAGGAGGACAAGTGTTTCTGCTGGAGTGGAAACTGCTGTCAACACACACACACACACACTGTCACACACACACACACACACACACTGTCACACACACACACACTCACACACACCCACACTGTCACATACACACACACACGCTCACACACACTCACACACACACACACTCACACACACCCACACTGTCACATACACATACACACTCACAGTCACACACACACACACACACACACACACACACACACACACACACACACTGTCACAGTCACACTCACTCACTCTCTCTCTCTCTCTCTCGCCCTCTCTCTCTCTCTCACACACACACACACACACACGCTCACACAAACACACACTCATTGTCACACTCTCTCTCTCTCTCACTCACATACACCCACAGTCACACTCACTCTCTCTCTCTCTCTCTCTCTCTCTCTCTCACACACACACACACACACACACAGAGTGATGAACAGCAGCACACGGCCGGTCAGTCTGAGTGTTTGTGTGAAACCATTAGACGACCATCAGTGAGCAGCACTTCACTGCAGCAGACACACACACACACACACACACACACAGAGAGAGAGTCCAGCAGAAACAGAGCAGCGGATTCAAACAGGAAACAGTGGAATACAACAGACGATGAAGAAGAATGAAATATTAACAGTGGATGAAACATTAAAGGCTTTGAGGCTGAAGCTCCATCAGACGACTCTGGTTTTTAGCTACCAAACATTGTGGACGGCTCTGAAATGTGACTCAGTTTCAAAGACGTTTGTCGCCTCTGTCGTCTGCTCATCTGTCACTTTCACTGTTCTTCATGATCAACGCTCTCTGTGGGTGGGTGGTCCTGCCCTGGACCCTGGTCCTGCCCTGGACCCTGGTCCTGCAGGACGCTCACCTGTCTCCACTGACAGAGACAACATGAGCTCAGTCTTTACTGGTCGCTCACAGACTGAGACAATGGGACTGGAGTTCATACAAATCTTATTGTCTAGTTGTTGTTGTTGTTATTGTGATCACTGCAGGAGGGACTGACAGGAAGCTGCTGGTCATGTGATCCACTGAGATCACTGTTTCCATCAGAGCTGGATGAAACGACTGCCAATATTAAAACAACATGTCCTGATTTTACACATTAAAACACCTCAACTGGACCAAAGGTGCAGGCTTTTATTGTGAAGGAGTCACAGGAAACACAAAGTGAGTGACGCGTGTTAAATATCCTGTGAAACAACAACGTGTGAAATTACATGTTCACGGACTCCAGCGTTACATAAAGACAACAAGACTTTTCAGTCATTTTTCCTGGTTCAAGACATTTTTTATAAAAAGATAAATAAGATCAATAATTTCTGTTTTTCTTCTCAATAAATCCCATAAACAGAACTTCCTCCATTAAACCTCGTCACTGTTGTTCCTTCATCACCGACAACACACACCGGACTTTCTCTGGACTCACAAAGCTGAGAGACACTGACAGGAAGTGAGACTGGACTGGACTTAGCATCGAGCTTTTTTCCTTCGTCTGAGAAACAGTTTTTAACTAAAGTACAAATTTATCTTTAAAACATAAAGTGAAAATCATCTTAAAGAACAGAATAAAATGTCACAGCGATCGAACGACAGGAGCAGAAGGTGTGTGAATATTAATGAGTACAGTGTGTGTGTGTGTGTGTGTGTGTGTGTGTGCTAACCACCGTTAATAGCAAACACACAGAACTTCATCACTAATTCATACAGCTGGATTACGTCAACCTCAACACACACACACACACACACACACACACACACACACACACACACACACACACACACACACACACACAGTGCAAACATCTATTTTTGTCTTCTCCACTTCTTCACTTATTCTGTCATCTGGCTCCATGTTTCTGTCCTCAATCCCCTCAGTTTTTTTTCTTTTCTTTTCTATCTTCTTCCTACTCTGACGTCTTCCTCTCTTTACTCCAACTTCTCTGCTCTGATCCTCCTCTCCTCTCCTCTCCTCCTCCTCCTCCTCCTGTCCAAACTCTTCCTGTGTCCTCCCGCCGTCCCGTCCTGCTCTTTCTATTCTCAGCAGTAAGCCGGAGTATCTGGAGCACTTTTCATCCTACTTACCACAGCTGATGATGATGATGGTGCTGAGGAAGAAGAGGAGAGATGAGGAAGGCAGAAGCAGCTTTTTTTTCCAGGTGTGAACAGGACGGACGGACGCAGGAGGATGGAGGAAGAATAAAAAAAGAAGAGGAGGAGGAAGAGGAGGAGGAGGAGGAGGAGTGTTGTTTTACTGTCTCAGATCTGTCCTGCTCTGCTGCCGCGGCAACAACCACATCTCCTGTCATCCCTCCTCTCTCTCTCTCTCACACTCACACACTCTCTCCCTCCCTCCCTCTCTCTCTCTCTGGCTCCACCTCCCATTTGCTCGCTCGACCCTCCGCCTCCCTTTTCTCACTCTCTCTCTCTCTGTTCGTTGTCATTTCTCACCCTCTTCTTCCTCTCTCCCTCGTGTGTCCCTCCCTTTTCTCTCCACACACACACACACACACACACACACACACACACACACACACACACACACACACACACACACACACTGCTCCACATTAAACAGACTGATGGGAGTTTCATGTTGGGAGAAGAGAGAGAGAGACATAGAAACAGAGAGAGAGAGCAGGATTACTGTCCCATGATGCAACAGAGTAAAGTGAACTCATCTGTCGACTCTGATCTTTACCAACAAACACATTTAAATTATTATTATGTAAATTATGACTTTTTCTTGACTTTAGTCTAATGTCGAGTTTTTCTCACAAAATTGCAATTTTGTTTTTGTGATTTTGAAAATTAGAACTTTTGTCTGGCGATGACGACTCAAATGTTCAAATTACTTCGTTATTGACAAAGTGACTTTCTAACTTTTTAACTTCAAAATTTCAAAACTTTTTTTTATAAAATTAGAACCTTCTGGTCATAAACACAGAACTTTTCTCTCATGTTGACTTTTGTCTTCAAAGATCACAGTAATGTTCTCATGATGTTCTTCTATTTATTCTACTAAATAACTTCATTCATTTTTCCTCATTTCATTCTCATAATTTTGACTTCAGTCTAATAAAATTAAACCCATTTCATATGTAGATTAGTTTCTTGTAAAATCACGATTTCATTTACATAATTGACTTTTTTCATGTATTGATATTTTTTCAACAGCGGTGTGATGTAAGAGGATTCAGTCAAGTGACGATCACGTGATCGCACTTCGTTTCGTCACGTGTTTAAACTGCAGACAGTTTCAACAGGAGGATTCTCTGAGTCGAGTTCGAGGTCGGGTTTCGTTTGTTCCCTTCAGAGACGTGAAGGAAACACAATCAGCTTCAGCACTTAGTGCGACAAAACACTGCTCTCTCACACACACACACACACACACACACTTTTTGATTTACAATAATTGTAAAACATTATTGAACTTTTTTTGAAGCGACTGTTTGTCTCTGATTCGAGTTAATATCTGAGGCTAATTATTGATATTTAGTCTTTAAGTTAGTGGAAGCCTCAGTGACTGAATGAGCAGAAAAACTAATCAGAATTTAAACATCTGTATTTTCATATTTAATCAATTGTTTTCTTCCAGGTTTGATTTTTTGTTACAAACAAACGGCTTCGAACATCTGACACATGTTTACAGTGACAACGGAAAAATAAAGATATGATCCACATGACACACACACACACACACACACACACAGACAGAGCGCCTGAAGGTACATGTGCAGCATGTGTATACACACACACACACACACTGAAATATTAATAATGGATGTACAGAACCGTTGGTCAGCTGTCGGACTGTCGCTCAGGTGGTCATCACACCCACACACACACATTCACACACACACACACACACACACACACACACACACACACACACACGGTGCATCAAAGTTTCATGTTGCTGTGTTGAAAACGTTTCATTGTGAAGCTGCAGTGAGTTGGAAGCCACGTCTCTTCTGATTGGTCCTGACGGCCCCCGCTCGCCCTCGGGCCGTTCTCTGCCTCATGTTTGTTTTGACTCTCTTCTGTTGCCTCTCTGTTGCTCCGACTGCGGCTCAGGAAGAAGATCCGTCACGGTGCAGAGATGATGAAGGAGCTCATTGAAGCGGCCGGGACACACGTGTGTGTGTGAGCGTCTGAGCGCGGTGTTGATGACACGCGCAGCCGCTCGGCCGGAGTCCGGCATGTGAGGAAGATGAGCTGACGTAAGAGTGAAACCTGAACAGGGCCTGAAGGAAAACACATCTGACAGC
Organism: Centropyge bicolor; assembly: GCA_037975185.1. Classification (NCBI taxonomy): domain Eukaryota; kingdom Metazoa; phylum Chordata; class Actinopteri; family Pomacanthidae; genus Centropyge; species Centropyge bicolor. Next base: position 20,063 of record JBBMOC010000456.1, read on the forward strand.
CGACGTGGAGCTTCAGAAAACAGTCAGCAGGAAGCAGCATTTATAGTTAATGAGAAAAACACAGGGACGGCTTCACTGCTTCACTTCAATGAGACGTCTCCAAAGGAAGTTCACAGTACGTTCAGCAGTGAGGAAGTACTGCAGGAGAGGTACTAATACCACAGTGAAAATACTTCACTACAAGTGAAAGTATTATCAGGTACAAGTACAGAAAGTACTCGACCTGCTTCCTGTTTCTCTCTGATCCATCTTCCTGCTGCTTCACTGTGTCTGTGTCATCCTCCTGCTGCAGATGTTGAAGCTCATCTGAACCACTTTACATCCTGTCTCTTTCACCTCCAGCAGCAGCATCAGACTCTATCAGACCATCACCAACATCTGGAGATACCAGGTTTCACTGGACAGGAAGTGACTAGGAACTAAAGCTGTCGGACCAATGGAGTGGAGTACAGAGTGTGAAAGGTGGAGGAGGAGGAAGGAGCAGCAAATACTCCAGTGAAGTACAAGTACATCAAATGTGTACCTAAATACAGTATTGGAGTAAATTTGAGCAAAGTTTCAACTGTCATCAGGTCAAATAGTTAAAATACTAATTCAATGTTGGTGTGATTTTTCTCTCCTTTCAAACCTGAAATAATCTCAGCAGCTTCAGAACAGAATAAAAAAACATTGTTCATTGTTTCATTGTTTTTTCTCCTGCTTTAATCTCTCGCTGCCTTCTTTTCCCTCTCATGCTGAAGATTGAGCTGTAATTGTGTTGACTTATTTATACACACACACACACACACACACACACACACACTGGCCCGGCAGTGGAGAAATCGATGGTTAATCAGGTGGTGAGGCGGCGTCTGGACTCAGGGGACAGTTTGTTGAAGTCGTCGTTACAGAGCAGAGATTAGCTTCAGGTTCTGGGAGCGAGCGGCTGAAACCGTGACAACAACGCGCTTCGGTTCTTCTGCTTCCTGTTTGAGTATTTATTGTTTTTTCACTCGGTCGAAGATCTGAGTCTCTTCCTCCAACTGCCATCTCACCTCGAAGACGCCCGCTCCCCAACATGGAGACGTTTCCTTTAAGAAAACTCAGCTTCAGAGTACTACACAGAGTACTGCACGGAGTACTGCACAGAGTACTACACAGAGTACTGCACGGAGTACTGCACGGAGTACTACACAGAGTACTACACAGAGTACTGCACAGAGTACTGCACATAATACTACATAAAATAGGTCTTAATTTTCAATGATGCTTCAGGAGGAAAGAAGAGATGAGGAGGAGGAGGAGGAGGAGGAGGAGGAAAGGCTTTTTGTGGACATATTGATCGTAAGAGGAGACACACTCTGTGCGTGTGAGTGTGTGTGTGAGTGTGTGTGTGTGAGTGTGTGACCTCATTAATAATTCAGAGTGGCCCAGTGCAGTGTGGGAGGAGAGAGAGGAGAAACAGGAGGAATCCAGAGAAAGAAAAGGAGGAGACACACACACACACACACACAAATGATGATATTCCCTCGAGTGTGTGTGTGTGTGTGTGTGTGTGTGTGTGTGTGTGTGTGTGGAGAGTCTATATATAGGCAGCAGCAGTGCTGAGTGGACTGACATTTCCCAGACAAACAGGGAAACTCCCAGACGTCCTCTGAGTTCACACAGAGATCAGATCAGAGCCAGACTTCAACCAGTTAACTGAGCCGTCACAGCGACCTCCACCAGCTGGTTAACGCTGCTCCACCTTCTCCTGAGGTCAACTGGAGAATATACTGAAAGTACCACAGGTAAAACACACAGACAGCTCCGGAGTGAGGCTCCGTTAACGTCGTCACATCTTGTTGGTTAAATTCACAGAAAGATGAAAGATGTTTTGCACTAATTTCCTTAAAGCTGTCAAATCTCTCAGCTCCACCTTTTCACCGACAACATGATCGGTTTCATTCAGTGACAGTGAGACATGAGACTGTTGGACAAACAGAGACGAGCTCATCAGGCCTCCGTCCGTCCTGGCTCCGCCCTCCCTCTGCAGCCGGACGGCCGACTCACTTCCTGAACCAGTCCCGACCATGTGATCAGTTCTGACAGAGCTCACACACCACAACACACTGCATGGCCAAAAGTATGTGGACGGCTGACTGCTGGCTCCTCATGACGGAGCCGGACGACCTGGAGCAGTTGAAAGGTGGAGTTCATGTCGATCATCTGGTCTCAGTCAGTGAACGAGCTGTGAGACAGCTGAGAGTCTGTTTGATCTGCAGCTGCAGGTTTTAAAGGACAAAATGGAGACCTCCTCCGTCGCAGCATCTCGCCGTCTCTCTCTCCGTCCTCCTCCCAAACGGACGAGTCGCTCCCGTCATCAGTCATAAGTTTAAAACTCATCTCATCAACAAACATGGAGCCGCTCCGTCATCCCTGTTGAATCACAACCTCCACCTCCAATATCGTCCTCCTCCTCCCCGACTCATCGTCTGGTCTGACACCTCCAGAGAGAAAAACTAATAAACCCTCCGACTGTGTTGATGTTTATAATGTGATGCTGATGTTACTATGGACACACCAGGTCATGTCGAACCAAAGAGTCGACTGAGTTTGAGCCAATCAGAGAGCAGGGTTCACCTCACGGACTGCTGCTAGCGTAGCATGTAGCCCGTTCCCTCTCAGTGGACGATGCCTGCAGACGTGTCCAGAGCTCTGCAGGTTAGCCTGGATTAGCTTAGCGCTGCTACACCTGAGCGCCGGTGATTCAGTGGGATTCAAATATTCAAAGGTCGACACGTTTTCACTTTGATCCAGAAAATATCAACACATTCACTGTCCTTCAAAGACACCTGATGTGTAAAGGAGCAGTTTGTGATTTTTCCTCACTGGCAGTGAGGTCGGTCTGTGGTTAGCCTAGCTTAGCATAAAGGCTGGTGTCCACTGTTTTTCAGTTTGTTCCTGCTCTGCAACACTATAATGAACCACATGTCCTGACGTCTCTATGCAGACGACACACTGATGTACTGATGATCTGATACTGTATGTTTTGTACATGTACGTTTGTTTTTGTTGACACACACTGAAGAAGAAAGAGGTCGTCTGCTCTCACGTCTCCATCACAGGCTAAAGAAGCAACAAACACATGAAATAAAGACGTGACTTTACCTCTTCAGTCCACAGGTTCTTTCCTCTCAGTTCCAAACTGCTGCTGCTTGTTTCTTCATGGAAACGTCAGCTCTGAGGAAACAGAGAGAAAATCATCAAACAGCTGAAACTGAAAAGCTCCGTCAGAGACAGTTTCCTTCAGGCCACATGTTCCTGTTGGTCTGTTTATGGCTGAACAGCTCAAACTGTTGATCAGAACAGATTCATGGTTCAGTCGTCAGCTTCAACAAGCTCCTGCTGATCAATGACCCCTGGATCATAAAGACCAGCATGACCTGAACTCACATGTGGACCACTGAAGGGATTTTAAAGCTTCCACAAACACAAAGATCCTGTGTGATAAGTATTATCTAATAGTTTATCGAGAATGTCATGGAAATAATCTTAATAAGATTCTTTTAAAAAATAGATGATATTTTGGGACTTTGGGACTGAAGGACGGACAACTCCAGAGAGTCCCCCGAAAACACGGAGACCTGATGTCATCTGCTGTTAACTCTCTCTCTCCCTCTCAGTGTTTATGTCTCTCTGTCAGAGGAAGAAGACGTTCGCTGAGGGCGACGCACTGACCCACAGTTTATGATTTAACACTCATCCATGATGGATGAGAGAGAGAGAGGGAGAGAGAGAGGGAGAGAGAGAGAGAGAGAGAGAGGGAGGGAGGGAGAGAGAGAGTAAAAGATAGTAAGTGAAAGAGAAGAGGAGTTTTACTATGTGTACTTGTATATTTATGAATTTAAAAGCAGGAGGAAGTGAACAAGAGGAGGAGGAGGAGGAGGAGGAGGAGGAGGAGGAGGTGGAGAGAGATGAAGACAGTGAAGTGGAAAGAGGAAGAAGGATGGAGGAAGTGAGCTGGGCAGGAAGAGGAAGAGGAGGAAGAGAGGGATGGCTGGATCGATTGAAGCAGGGAACAAAAGAGGGATGAGATGGAGGAGAAAAAGAGTAGAAGAAGAAAAAAAGAAGAAGTGAAGATAAAAGAGGATTAAAAAGGAGGAAAGAATGAAGACGGACGACGACTCAGGCTCAAACTGGGAGTGTCCACCCCTGTGGGACGGACCCTCAGAGAGAGAGACAGACAGGCAGAGAGAGAGACAGACAGGCAGAGAGACAGATAGACAGGCAGACAGACAGGCAGACAGGCAGGCAGACAGGCAGACAGACAGGCAGGCTCAGGACAACATATGAACACGCAGTCAAACAGATGCACATTGTCACACACATGCCAGCACGCAACTGTGTGCAGAAACTCACACACACTCACACATACACACACACACAGGAGAAGGTCAACGGGTGGTCGAGCTACATTAGAGAGAGCGAGTAGGCACTTCCTTCTCACGCAACCCTGCTGCCTCTCTCTCATGCACACACACACACACACTACTACAAACACTCATTCATGTTCACCTTCACTCATTCATGAACTAAACATCTTTGCGCTGCAGATCTGAAGCTTCAGCTCTTCAGAGTGATGAGCTCCGTGACGACGTGTCGCACGTTTTTATTCTGACACAGATCTGCATCAGAAATGTTTTTACAGTCTTGTTTTGTTGTTTGTTGTTGATTTGTTCTGTGTCACCTGACCTCCTCCCTGCACCCACCCACCCCCCCGTCCCTCCATCACTGCAGGATGTAAACCAGCTCATTTCCATTCTTCCCTTCAGCTCGTCTCTTGAGGACACTTTAGTGTTTCAACCTCTTGTTCTGCCTCTTTGACCCTTTTTGAAGTTTTAGACTTTTTCCCGTTTTTTAACACGAGCAAACTTTTACCCAGTCAGTCGTCCATCTGGGATCAAACTGGGTTCTTTATGGAGCCTTTTTTAAATGTCAACACTTGAAGATATGAGAAAATATCAGTTGGCTCATTTAAGATAAGATAAGATAAGAGATTCCTCTATAAGTGAAATGTGCACATGACTGATTATATTTAATCGTTGTTTTGTTGTTGTTTATGATTCATTGTTGCAGCTGAAAAAATCTATAACATATAGTAAAATTGTGGCTGCTGCCTTTGAGTCAGAGCTGAAATTCAACGGCCAACTCAGAAAAAATAAAAAGACTAAGAAGAAATTCAATATCAGATCTGATCAGAAGACACACACACACACACACACACACACACACACACACTCTTCCAGACAGAGGCAGATATCATCCTGTCATGCTCGTTCTATAATTAAACGTTGTCCTCAGGATCAGACTGCAGCTGCACGAGACACACAACGCCGTCCTTCCTGTCCGAGCAGCTACTGTTACACACACACACACACACACAACATGTACAGTATATGTGCTCACATGACAGGGCTGGGCTCGCCTCCTCCTGGACCTGGATCTGGATCTGGATCTGGACCTGGACCTGGGTCTCTGCTGGTCTCGGCCTCAATGCTGATGTCTGGTCAGTCCTGATCTTTTCCTGCCAGGTCGACGTCCCGTCCGTCTTACAGGAGTCTGAAAGACCCCGACTCAGCTGCTCTGGTTTTGGCCTGAACTTAAAAAAAGGAAGGAATAAATATTTCATTTCTTTGCAGTCACATTATTGTAAACAAATTGACTGTGTTCAGATTCTTCCTGAAACATTCGATTTTCGTAAAAAGCGACTCAATCATCATGTTATCTGTGAGTTTCCCACTGTGGGACGAACAAAGCTCTTATGTCTTGTCTGAGCGTTTTCTGTCTTTATGTGGACGAGAGAAGACAAAAGTTTAAGACTTGGTCTCTTTATTGATGATGAGAGACACCTCGGGACACGACGGGACGAGGGTGGACACCACGGGACGAGGGTGGACACGACGGGACGAGGGTGGACACCACGGGACGAGGGTGGACACCACGGGACACGACGGGACGAGGGTGGACAC
>JBBMOC010000457.1:0-25000 GCA_037975185.1 Centropyge bicolor
ACATTGAATCAGCGACAAAACGTTTCTTTACCAAATGACCTTCCCGGAAATGTGAAGCTAGTTGGTTGATGTGGTGCCTCTGTAATACTAGTATTTTGACCTGGGACATTAGTTTGAGTTGCAGGTTCACAGTCGATGTCCCGGTCCCGGGGGTCACACTCTGGGGGTGCTGCTGCTGTCTTGGTCATTTCTGGGGTGTTTGAGTGGGCTGTGAGTCTGCCTCCTCCAACTCCATCCTGTTCCTTTTGTTCTGAAGCTTCCCAAAGAAGTCAAAAATTCTTTTTAGCACCATTTTCACCACTGCATTGAAAATGTCCCCGATCTCAGAAATCTGGTCACCTTAGCCTGAAGAAATCCTGCAGTAATGTTGATGTTTAGTTGACTGTTAGACATAATCTAACACACGCATGTTTCTAATAAAATTTCCTTCATCATTACTAATAATATCATGATTTGTACCATTACAGTCACTTTTACAATATTAAAACGTTTCCTAATCACAACAATGAGGTTCATTTTATATCAATATTAATGATTCAACTCAGTACAGAGCTGGCCTTCTTCATCAGTTTGTCCAGTCTGTTCATGTCCGCAGCCAAAATGATGCTGCTCCATCAAGTTACTCCATAGAAAATGGCTGATGTCACAGCAGAGTCATAGAAGGTCTTCAGGAGGCCACTTGCACTCCAGCAGACCTCAGTCTCCTGAGCAGATAGAGTCTGCTCTGACCCTTCCTGTAAAGTGGAGCAGTGTTGTGAGTCCAGTCCAGTCTGTTGTTGAGGTGAACACCCAGCTACTTACAAGATGTCACCATCTCAATGTCCATTACCTGGATGTTCACTGGTGTTGGAGGGGAGTGAATGCACCAGTTCTTTGGTTTTCCCCACGTTGATCTGGAGGCGGTTCCTCTGGCACCAGTAGATAAAGTCCTGTGTCAGTTCTCTGTATTCCCTGTCGTCACCATCTGTGATGAGTCCAACGATGGCAGAGTCATCAGAGAACTTCTGCAGGTGACAGATTGGTCAACCATGTCAGAGACACGATCTTATGTCCTCACATACTGTGGACGGTTGGTGAGGTAGTGCAGAACCCAGGATGTGAGGTGCAGGTCCACCCCTGTGTTCTCCACTTTGTCCCTGGGCATGCTGTAAAATTCAACATGTGGAGTTCACATTGTGCAACCCCTGAGAAAAGATTCCAGGTGATTTTAGTGACCTGACCTTTTGTCTAAATCCTCATTCTGGTTAAAAAAAAAAAAAAAAAAGTTCATATGAAACCCATGGCAAGAAGAACAACCACAACAACAATGATAATAATAATAATTCTGCTACCATTCAAGCTGCAAGGCTTTTAAATTATCAAAATGTTTATTTCTAATTCATTACTTTTCCTAAGAATTTTGTGAAAAGTCACATTTGTTTGACAGATAACAGAATATGATGGAAAAGCGTGTTCAGTTACAGGATACAGCGTCTCCAAAACATTATCACATTTTTCAACAAAACATTTTGAGAAATTAGGCAATGTCCAAGATTGATCCACATCCAAATGCATACCCATGTAAAAATCCTAAGAATGGCAGGTGCTGAATCTTTGATTGAATTTGATTTTCTGAGATAGGTCATGGACAACATAATGTAAAAAAAGAAGCTTGTTTTAATGGTCTGTAATCATAACAATGGCTGGTTGCAAATACAACCTGGTGGTTCATAGACACAGTGTAACTGGGTTTATAAGTTATCAAAGCCTGGCTAGACATGATTCATTAGTATCTGTCCATGCTTTCAGCTATTTGACTCAGGTACTGGCAAGATGCCTAAAAGTAATTTCATGGAATTAATGGCAAATGCCTTCAAGGAGATGCATGAGATAAAGCCTGCTCACCAAATTAACTCTCAAAGCTTTGCATCCCTGAGGGCAGGCACTGCAACCATCTCATTTGAAACCTTTAGATACACAAAAAGACAAAAGAATAATGGTTACACACCTGGAGTCAAAGTGAGAGCATGAACAGAGCTCCCTCCTGCATTGTCTCTTCCTTATGTGAAGAACTTCCACAGCACACTGATTCACAGCCATCATTAGTATGGCCAGTGGCCCTATACGAGAAGACTGGAGAAGAGTATCATTGTCGCTCAAGTGCTTCCATGTTTAATCATCAATTTCTTCTCCAAATGACTGAAACATGAGGCAGGATGTCTATTAGGAAGAGTGCATTTATTTCACATATGGTTGATAGGTGTGTGGATGGGAGTGACAGCTATGCATGATGGCCTGTATGCTAATCATTTATAATTGCACCATGTTTCCTGCTCAACTGCCTTTGCTATTGCATGGATTTGATACCATTATGCAGCCGTTCAGATATGCTAATCTTCCTGCATAGGCTTTTTCCACTTTGTCATGCTTTGGGCTTGTTTATTTAGTCATTTCCTGTTTCTATTCTTCAGGTGTCATTCTTGTCTTGACTTCCTGCCATTGTCTTTTTCCCACCCTTAGGATAGTCAGTTAGCCTCACCTCTGTTCCTTCCCTTCCAGTGTTTGTAAGTCTATGTGTTTCCCTTTTTCTTTGCCAGGGGCCTATACTCCGAAGTGAGTTTAACCAACTCAGATTGAACTCGGGGGTTATCAAGAAAAGTCAGGGTTGACAAACTCAGCTGGTGTTAAACGGCACTATGACAGTGATTAAAATGTTGGTTTGTTGAGTCTGTGTTAATCAGAGTTTGTGCATGTTCTCATAAAATGGCCATGTTCGGCAGCGCTGACACAGTTTCTCTGTGTTTCTGTATGTTTTTCTGGTAGAGTCAGGATATGAGGAACTTAAAGAAACGTTACTGGCTAAATGAACTGTGGAGGCCAACAGAGGCAGGGAGAGAGGAATTCATTAGGTCAGTGTTTGTGTGTCTATTTGTCTTCCGGACTCTTCTTTTATTTGTAATATGTTTGAGATGTAAAATAGTCTAAATCTAAATAATGTGAATATGTGAAACCAACAAGGATAACTCAGTTCCAGCCTCCACATGGCTCCATCTGTGAAACGGAGCCGTTCCTCTGTGTTAATGAATGAAGACCTGCTCCTAAAGCTTCTCGGCTGTAGACCTACCTGTATGAATGTAGAACTTCATTCGAACAGTTGTTTCAGCTGCAACAAATGTACGTGTATTCTATCAAGGTGTGTATTAATGGTCCTTATCATAAACACTGAGGACAGATGTGTTGTGTAGCCTACACTTATACCCTGTGTGTCCAACAGTGAGGTTTTACTCCACCCACTGGCTGCGGAGACGTCTGGACCCAGAAGCCGGCAGAGACACTGAAATCCAGATCTTTCATAGAGAACATCATCAGGGTGAGCTGGAGCTGCCAGCTCCCACCAGAAAGCGCAGCTTCTGACATTAAGGCTCCCTGTCGTCTACCTCCCTGGTCTCTCTTCTGCTGGATCTTGCACTAGAGCCAGATAGTCTCCAGCCTGCCTCCAGTTGAAGCTCCCCAACTGAGACTCACACCATGCATATCAAGGATGGAGTCACAGGCAATGAGTTTATTGATGAGCTTTAAAGCCCCCTGCTTCTTAAGAGTTCGCTTTGCAAACCCTACTCAACCCAGTCTTTATCTGAGAACTTGTGCTCTGACTGATAACGTGTGAACAAGCACAACTCGTGCATTTTTCTGCTTGTGTTTCAGTCTCTTGATCAGCTGGAACCTTGAGTTATCAAAGTCTGACAGAGCTCAAAATATGAATGAAAAAGCCAATTGTTAACTCAGACTGCAGCCGGGTTATCATTGTGATGCAAGGACAACGGCGTATCCAGTGAATAGAAAAGAAGGCCTCCAGCTGCACTGTGATAGATTATCTTGTGATGGATGCTGACCAGCCTGACAAGCATGGGTTCAGATCTCCACCCTACCTGTTGAAAATACTCAGTAGCAGTTGTGGCTGACCAGCAGAGGGCACACTTCCCTCTAGAGTTAGCTTAATAATTTATTACTAAATATTTTCAATGCACAAAACTTAATTATCCAGCATAATTAATGATTAAAACTACACAGTCAAATTTAGTCTTTTATATTGTCTTTCCTAATAGCACAGACCCAGCAGCCATACACACTAAAAACTAGTTTCCCCCTGATCCCACCACCATTTGACACAAGTCAATGGGTGTAAAACAAAGAGTGATTGACTGGCCAAGGCATATGCAGTATATACATACACACAGTACATCCAAACAATACTGGTTAGCACACGCTGTCTGACAAAGTTGGACCATTGCATTATCCCGGCATACTAAAAGGGAGACAATTTAATGGGTTTCTCCAGGGAGTTACGAATGCAAGATCTGTCAAGTAATCAAAGACAAAATTTTGACTGCAATAGTTGTTGTAATAGACCATTGAATTAACTACTGATATATTCAAAATATTTACTATGATAGAAAAGTGATGAGAGGGGAGTCCCACTGGGCAGCAGCCAGACAGACATCAAAGCAGGACAACAAGTAAATTGCATTTAAAAATATTTGTAGATGATGATCTAAACCTCCTTTTCAGTATGCAGTGTGTGCCCTACACATTTCTTTTTTCCAAAAGGTTGAATATGTATAGAAACCCAATGTATCTCCAATAATATGTGCTATATGTGGAGGAAGTGTCAGAGGCACTGACTCATTAGACTCTTCTGTAAATGAGATATTGCTTGTCAGTGATGCATGCCTGAGTCCACAACACAGTGAGCACTGTAATGTTTTTAACTACTTGACTTTTACATTAAAGAGTATGATATCTCACAAAAAGAGTAGATGCCTGTGGTGGTTGGTTCTGAACTGCTGCTGAAACATACAGTCAGTGGAGATCAGTACAGTATGAGAAAACATAAAAGATAAATATTGCTGCTTAAAGTAATCATTATCCTAAAGTAGGGCCCTATAAATTCTGTTTTATTTTTTCCCAAATTCCGTTTTATTTTTTCCCAAATTTCATTTTTTCCATTTTAATTTTTTGGAATTCCTTTTTTTTTTTTTTTTACTTTTTACCCATATTTTACCACAAAAGAATGTGTTTTAATAATGTTTATAAATAAAATGCACACTAATTAAATAGAAATGACCTTTCATTCATTGAGGCAACACAATAGTGCACTTTTCCTCAATACTTTATTGCTGCTTCATGCAACACAACAATGCACCAAGTACTTCAAATAAAAAAGAAATTCCAGTGAAAACAAATGGCATATTAAAATTATTAACAATTAATTTTTTCTTTTAGTAAAAATATGCTTGACTTAAAAAAAAGACTTTTGGACAACAGGTGGTCATCACATGTGTGACAAAATGTATAAAATAACACGTCACCTGACACATAGACGGGAACTGCTCAGCTCTGTATTGAGCATAGAGGCGTTAGCGGTGTATTACGTAGCTTTTTAGCAGACGGGGGGACCGCCATGTTTTCATATGGTTTGAAAAGGGGCGGGGGGCAGGGGTTGTGTCACATTGATTAGCAACCCCCGGGAACGATTGCCCATGTTTATGTTCCTCTCTCTCATGAAAACAACATTTCCGCGATATTCCGCATTAAAAATAAATTCCGTTTTTATCGTCCAATTCCGCGGCCCTACTAAAGTGTGCCTGAAATAACATAAGTGCATTTGAGCTATAACTGTAGCAAAATTTGTCAGAAGAAGCCTACAGACAGAATGGTATATGTAGTGTGAACATAACTAATGCAGATGAAAGTTGGTCCTGCCCAACAAAAGGCATCAGAAGATTAGTCTGAAGATTGCCCAGGAAAAGAAACAGTTGCTAGAGAGATCCAGAGATACAGCCAACAACCTGATGATGACCCTGAGGACACAGCTGCACAGAGCATGAGCTGGTGTTGGCATGAACAGAACAAAGGTCTGAACCTACCAAGGAGCTTCTTCAGTTCTGACTGATGGTGGAAACAATTTGTCCTCCCTCTCACAATCTCAGTCTCAACCTCCAGTCTGCCACATTCCTGCTGCAGCCTAATCAGCTCAACTCACCTCACCTGTGCTCCTGCTCACAGCTGCACCTCATCTGTTGCTATCAGACCACCTACGTAAACCCCAGCTCCACACACAGTCAGGGTCAGACTGTCTTCACCTTCATGCAGAGAACTCCAGACCTGTCTCCAGGATTGATCACCCGTTGCCAACGAGTTTCGTCCCTGATTCAGCCTTTAACGCCTGACCCTCGGCTTGACTGCAAGGTATCGACTAGCTTCTGTTCTTCTGAGTCCCGGCTGTTGATCCTGCCTTCCTCCCGACCCCGAGTTTTCACCTGTGAGTCATGATCTGTGGTGGCCTGCCTGGTATCTGATCCCTCTGCCTGTCCTCGACCTTGAGAATCCGTCTGTGAGTCCTGACCAGTGGTGGCTGGTTCCGGTGCATCTCCGTGTCACCCAGCAAAGTGTGAGTCCAGTTCTGGGTTTCCTGAAAGCCTCTGTTCGTCCTGTGTGAGAATGTCGTCATGGCAGTCAAGGCCCGCGGGTTCGATCCCCACTCTCACCTCAGTCGATCACCTATAAAGACTGTGTCCTCCTCTTGGCTGTTCATCTCCTGGGTGGTCTAGTGGATAGAGCACTCGACTGGCAGTCAAGGCTCACGGGTTCGATCCCCGCTCTGAACTGTTTTAATCTAAGAATCTGTAATAAAGTCTGTTTACTGTCTGCACAGCTGCTGCTTCGCTTCTGGGTCCTTCCTGAAATCGTGACACTCCCTACCTAAAATATGTATGTTGTCCTTAACACACTGTCCTCTTCTTCTCTCCTCTTTCCAGTGTAGGTGAAGTTGTGAGTGTTGACCTGGGGAGTTGAGCCAAGCATTTGTTTCTAAGGTTCCCCAGATAAACAGCCTGTGCATACACCAGATTGCTTCTCTCGTGTTTGGGAACGCAGCCTTTCGGGTGGAACAGTTTCTGTCTTCAGGGATACAGTGTTTGTTAAAAAGCCTCCTGAGTCTCTCAAATCCACATATGGAATGACAATGTTGTTGCTTTTATTCTTGTCCACCTGCAGTGTTGATGCTCTTCATGGATCTTGTGGCTGTTTTCACAAAGCTCCACTTAGGGTATATACAGGTTTTATGTATATCCCTCAAATGTTTGTGCTCCTTCTGTGAAGACTTCTACTTCCTGGGTTTTGATTTTGACATGTGTCATCAGTGTGTTTTCATTCATTTGAGGAAGAAATGGACTGGCAACATGACGACAGCTCTGATGGGCATGACGATGGTGCAAAGGTGAGGACTCGGGTCACTTGACTTTGACTGGAGGCAGACTAAGTTCACAGGGCAAATTTTTTTTGAGACATGTATGAAGAGAAAATTAGAGACTTAGAACTTGATTGTTTGACAAATGATCTTATGTTTGTGTAAATTACTTAAATTGAAACCAGGAAACCATTAAGTTACTTTTGCAGTTATGTCTTGTCTCATGTTGTCCTGTCTCTTCCGGTTTTATTTTGGTAACTGTTTCCCTTCTCCTTTCAGGTTGCTTGCCCTTCCTTCTGTGTCTCCCGCCGGTGTGATTGTCTGCCCCGCCCTGATTGTTTCCACCTGACTCCCTACCTTGTGTATTTAATGTCCGCGTCTTCCCCTGTCCTGTGCCAGTTGGTCGTGTCTGCTGTGTCCGTCAACTCGTGCCTTGTTTCCATGCGTCTCATGTCTAGTTTACCAGCCTTTGCTACCACGTTGTTTTGTTCTTTTCCTGCTTTGTTTTTCCTCAGCAGTGCTAGAGCGACTTTAAGTTTACTTTGTTTGTTTGATGACCGTTTTCCTCAGCAGAGTGATTTTTCGTTTATCCACATTTTTGACCTGCCTTGTTTGAGTGATTTTGAGTTTTGCACATTTATAAAGACTTTTATTTTGTACTTTTTTTATTATCAGGTTCCACTTGTACTTATTTTTTTATAGTTTTTTTTATTTTGTATACTTTATACTTCTCTCTGATTGTATGCTTGTGCTGCTGTAACACCCGAATTTCCCCTATGGGGGATCAATAAAGAATTATCTTATCTTTTTGCATCTGCGTCCTGCTTTTGGGTTCAAAACCAGTCTGAGCCTTGTCAGATGAGATTTGTTCTAGCAGATGACTGAAATAATCTGTTTTTGAATCTGTATGGAATGGTTAATTGAAAATTATGATTAGTGCTTATTCCTCTCATCGCCATGCTTAAAACCAAAACAAAGCCAGATGTTTTGATCCTAAACCAGAAGTTCCCCAATTGTACTTTCTACCCCAGTACATTTGTCTGACAACTTAAATTACCAGTTACTTTTCAGATTACAGTTTCTCACTGTCCTGCCCAGTGACCATGTCTGTCATCCAGGTCACAGTATTCCAGTCAGGCTTGAATCAACTGGACATGGTTGTAGATTCTTAAAGATGTTCACTTCTAATCTAAGAAGCTTCTTCAGTTCACACATATGGAATAACAACCTGTCCTTCTGTTCTCCACCACCTGCAGTGTTGGTGCTCTTTCTGGATCCTGTGGCTGTTTTCACCAAGGTCCAGTCGGGGCATCCACAAGCTTTGAATGCATTCAAGTGCTTTTCTCCTTCTCTTGGGGTGAAAAGAAATGGCATGTACAGAAGAATCTAACAAATGCAGGACAATCCAGCCATAACAAAGACAACATCATACAAAAGATAAAACGGAACAAAAAGAAAAACAGCTGAGGAAAATGGCTTGCAGAGGAAAGGCTGTAAAGTCCTTATCTATATCTGAGAGTGCTTATCTGTACCTGCAGGAACAGACAATATCAAACTGAGGTGTGATGACCAACATTAGCCAAGAAAAAAGTACACTTTTTCATACAGAATAAGTGCAGCACATTGAGTACAACAACCTGGAAAATGTAGTGAAAATGCAGTAGTACAAAGTACAGCTGTCTCTGGGCTGATTATTAAAATGTTTCAGAGGCACAGAAGAAGTGCAGGGACCGCAGGCCTCAGGCACAATCTTTCCTGCTGCAGTCAACCTGTCAGCTATATCTTTCAGCCCAAGCTGTTTTTCACAGGAGCCACCACTTTGAAGAGGCTTTACCACTAAACGCTCTGACAGGTTGCACCTTTGGTTTATTCTGAAGAGGCTGACCACACTGCTGCTGGACAACCTGTCATCTTTGACTTCGGTCTCCAGAGCAGGGTGGTAGGTTTGTGTGGGGTTTAGGATGAAGATGAAGCGCACATAAAACATTTAAAAATGATTGGCACATGACTAGCTCTAAGTTTATATTGTCCCCATGGATCATTGCCTTGAGGAATTTAATCAGTAATCAGTGTAATAGTGCCTTTTTTTTAACATGAATCATTTGACGACACTCTCCTGTGGATTAAAATTCAACTTAAAAATACAACGTGTGATATGTTAATGAAACAATATATTAGTTTGAAACAAAGAACCACAATTGAAGAATAAACTGTCAAATTTAAAAAGATAAACAAATAATCATTTCTATAAAATTACTATAGAAACATTTATAAACAATTAGAAATAGAGTTAGGGTTAAATTTTGTTCATGTTTTCAAATCAGGACAAAAACAGCTTCAAAGCACATTCATTAAATCCTGAAGAAACCAAAATAGTGTTGCTGTGCTCAGTGAAAAAAAGCTATTGGAGACTTATGTGCTCATGCATGTGAAAATAGAAAGAGATGGCCTCTGAAGGCTCATTTTTAAAGACCTTATGAACACAGACTATATCATATTTGCAAAAGCAATTATGAATAGATGAAATGACTTGACAACTTAAAGATAAAGAGCACAGCTGTTATTAAAAGGCGGCTGATGTTTAAATTAGTTTTTAAAGAAAGCCTTTGACTATATATATCCACAGATTACTTATCGGCTGTGATGAAAACTGCTCTTGTGAACAAAGTATCTGCTGCCATCTTTTTCTCAATGTGGCAAAAAAGAAGAAGCCAAACAAGACATGGACATATCATAAATTATTATATGGGGATTTTATTATACAACACCAGCACCTACAGACAGGCTGGTGTGGTTTCACTAGTAAAATGATTTTAGAAGAAAAAAAACTAATGAAAATATGGGGCTCAATTAAAGAATTAGTAAGTTGACATCTTATGAGAGCTGCAGTTTTATGAGCTCTGATGTAGCAAAAAAATTAGTGATTTATTGTGATGATGAAGCACAGCAGCATCTTGGGATGGATTGCTACATAGTGCATGGATGAAATTAAAAGCCTTTGGGATCAGTACTGTGTGCACAAAACTGTGCGGACTGTGACAGTTACTGACAGCAACATGGTTGTCAAACACATGCTTGCTGACCTCCAGAACTCTGGGTAAATATCAGTGTTTTTCCAGGCACGTGCTCAGGGTGGCACTCTTAGTTTTTCCATTATGGGCACTAATATCTCGAAGCACCTCATTACTTAGCACTTTATAGTATCACCTATTATATCGTTAGCCTAATAGCATAATTGCCTAAGTCATTTTTTGGCCACATTGTGATATCTGCCTAACTTTACTCTCCTGCCACTGCTGCATCACCCTGCCTTATTGCCTACATACGCCCAAATATGACTTATGCAAATATGCTATTAGGCTAACGATATGTATCTGTTTTTATATATATTAAACATGCTTGTTTCTCCTTTACTTTTTTTTTGTTAAACTATTTTTTTAAAAGGTTTTTAAAAAAGTATAAGGAAAGTTGGTTTACTCTTACATTTTTTGTACTTTTGCACTGATTTCTTAAATACCATGTAAAAGAGACACCTAGTCTCTTAAGGCAGCTGTATTTCACCCTTGACCACCCTTGTTTTTTTTTATGTGTGGAAGTGCAGAAAAAGAGATCAGATAAACTGAACTGATACAATAAACGCAATAAAAATACATTGTACAATATTGAGACAGTAAAAATGTAGAAGTATGCAAGTACCAGTATATTTATAATTTAGTTATTTTTTGTTTATTGGAAGTTTATTTCAGCAAAGTCTACATTTCTGTCAGAGATTTTGATTATACTATAGACAAGTTAAAAAAAACAAAGGTAAACACCCAGCCGTTATACCGTACTTTTTTTGTGTTACCAGTTATCTTGTGAGCCAGGGATCGAACCACCTTCTTATTAGTGGAGGACCATTGGACCTTTGGACCATATTGGACTTTTTCACATGAATTTTCACATGGGATGAGTCGGGTTTAACAGGTTGTTGTAACAGGTTACTACTTCTGCTAAAACTACTGCTAGACTAGGGTTTGACCTCCAAAAAACACGCAGAAAAGACCACAGAGGACTTTGTGCTAAGAAGTTCCCTCTTTGCATTTTTTTTATTGTTGGGTTTGGAGATCTAAAAAAGTCTTTATTGACGATCTATGATCAGTCGAGGATCACTAAAAAGTTCAAACAATACTGCCATCCTTTCCTGTTTTCTGGTTGTTCCAACTCCACTGTGCTATTATTGTAAATATTGCTACTGCAAGTGTTGTACCTCTACTACTAATATATTTTTCTATTTCATAATTGCATGACTAAAACTGATGCTGCTACTATTACAATAATCGCCATCTTCTGCTGCTGCTGTGGTTTCTACTACTAATTATATCATTGCCAATACTATTTGCTGTTCCAGCTCTGCTACTCCTCATCCCAGGATTCATGGGGGTTTTTTTGGACTAGAAATAACCCATTCTACTTTATTAAATGGCCTTCAGTCCTAAGCAGTGTTTAAAGCATACTACATTACTGTAATTGCTTCTTTCTGGACCTCACATTTTCTCCAGGGAATTTGTTATTCCATTTCATTTTGTATCTACAGTGCTATTGGGCTAACACTGCACTTATACATTATGATTACAATTTGTAAAATATAATCACCATTTTTTTCCCCTAACTATACTTATAACAGCTATATTATAACAGAAATCAGCCCACCAAGAGGGAGCAACTTTTCACTCACTCTCAGTCTCTCATGCCTTTCAACTCATGACTTTAAGAGCTTACAGTGAGACGCAAGTGTTGTCATGTCAATTACAGTTGTACATTATTCTGAGTTGTCTTCTTTTTTCAGCTGCTCCTGTTAGTTTCCATCCTTCCTGTCCTCTGTCCATCGAGAGCCTGCTGACCTACTGCGTCTCCACCTGGTACGGGAGCTGCACTGAGGCGGACAGAGGGAGGCTTCAGAGGACAGATCATCGGCTGCCCTGCCCCTCCCTGATGGACATCTACTCCACCCGGTGCCTCAGCAGAGCTCGCAACATCATCAAGGACAGTTCACATCCTGGTGCTCAGCTGTTTGACCTGCTGCCCTCTGGCAGACGCTACAGGTGCATCAAAGCAAGAACAAACAGACTGAGAAACAGTTTCTTCCCAAGAGCCATCAGCACCCTGAACTCAGACATACAACGAGCCCAGTCATTAGTATAATGCAAAATGTGCAATATTTCCATCACTGCCTCTGTAACTACCTCGAAAACATATTAACATATCTATTTATTAAACAACTCATGTGCAATGCATTCATATGTGACTTTTACTGTATATACCATTCATCATTTGCACTAAATTAATACATATTCTGGTGTCTGTGCAATATATATCTGCTCCTGTGCAATATTATGTGAACAACATAGAAATCTGGACTATTTTCCATCAATATTTACCATCTACCTCATATCATACACTGAGCCTCAATTGTGCTGTGCACAAGTCTGCATCTCATCTGTATATATCTGTCTTTTTTACTTATACTATTTTTGTATACTTTTTAACTTAACTATTGCACTGAAAGGAGAAGCTCTCCAATCTCATTGTACATCCTGTATAATGACAATAAAGGAATTCTGATTCTGATTCTGTCCTCTGTCCTCTTACCCTGTCACACCAACCATCTGCATCCTTCTCTCACACATGTCCAAACCGTCTCTATCTCACCTCTCTCAGTTTGTCTAAATACTGTCTGGCCTAGGCTGTCCCTGTATGATGCCCATCCTCATCACACCCAAGTAAAGTGTTAGTATCTTCAAACTCCACAACAGAACTGGTCCCACTCATATACAGTCTATGGTCCCACTACTCTCTTGTAAACCTTCACTCTTGCCTTCCATACTCGTGACACTCTTGTTGACCCACTCCACCCTGCTGCTCTCTCTTCTTCACCTCTCTTCCACACCTTCACCTGCACTCCTTGCATCTTCACCATTCCACTTCCCTCCCTCTCTCTCATGCACATCGCTCCTTTCTCTGCAGTGTGTACCTCCATTTCTCCAGGCTCTCCACAACCTGCTCCCTCCTCTCATTACAGATCATGTCATCTGTGAACATCTTAGTCCACGGAGACTCCTGCCTGATCTCGCCTGTCAACCCGTCCATCACACTTACTAACAAGAAAGGGCTCAGAACTGATCCTTGCTGTAATTCCATCTCCACCAAAATGCTCATTTTTATATTTTCTTGGTATTCGGTTTTGGCACTCCAGTTAGTTACCAGTTGCCAGTTACTAACTGGAAAGTGCTGCTAAGTGAGGCATAGTGACAAGACTATATTATCAGCTGTAATTTCTCCATTCATAAATAAAACTGATGTGTTATTCAGTTCTCATAGCTGTGCTATAACCGTGCCACAATAAGCATTATTTATATGATTATTATTTTTTTCATCTCCACCTCCAGATATAATGTGCAGAGGAAAACTGGGAAGCTGTACAAGCTGGATGAATCAAACTTTTCAAGCTTTTTCGATATGATGGACAACACCAGAATGAGAGACTTGATAGTGTCTAACATCAAGATGTTGCCCCCTCTGAGCATTATGGGGATTCCAGTACTCACACAGACAAACACTCAGCCACTGAAATTCCCCACTGTGGGACGAATAAAGCTATATCTTATCTTATCTTATAACTGTTGACAAATGTCTCCTTGCTGTTATGATATATGTAATGAAAATCACCAGAAACGTCTTCACTGATTTATTGAGGTTGATAACATTGGTCTGTCCTCAGCTGCATACACCATTTCATCATTTTTTAAATGATGCTACATCTGTGCGTGCCATGCACATGTATTGCACAAATGTATATTCAAATGAGGAGGATCAGAGCAAATGTGGATCTTGCCAAGCTTGATTGCTTGGAGAAGGTGCAGTGTACTCCACTGAGGCTCAGCTGGGGTTTCAAGAAAATCTGAGTGTTAGATTCTATAGGCAGAGAAAGAAATGGCAACATGTAGTTGTTGATGAGCAATTATGATTGAAAAATATTGTTCACAATGGTGTGGAACACAAATAGAGTGCCAGTTTTCAAATCTTGCAAATTCTCAGCGTGGCCATCTTATTGTGTTATTAGTGAGCTGATCTTTGTTGATTTTTTGTGCATTACAACAGACAAAAACTGTTTCAATGTCCATATGGGCACCTGACAGTTGGCTCATTGGCTCAATCCTTTAAGACCCCACACGGCTTGCTTGGCCCTGCTCTCAGCTTTAACAAATATTTATGATGGTTATTATAGAGGAAGACATAAAAATCACATACAATGAGAAGGAGGAGAGAACAGCAGGCTCCCTCAGCTGACAGACAGGAAGTTTAATCTAGCTCATCAGACTCAATTAGTATGCCATCTTTATGCCTGGAGAAACAGTGGGAATCACAACTGGCTATTTTTATCATTTCACAGCGCCAGCTTTACATAACGGCTTATCTAATTGGTCTGATAAGACACTGTGAAGTTACAGCCCATCAAGTCACTTTTATGTAAATTCATACAAAAACTCAGGTCATTAAAAGATGCTGTTAACAAAATTCATTACAAATTGCTGTTACTGACAACACATCTGTTATTCTAATAGGTGGTTATTGTGCTGATGCTGAAATGATCATGGGTCCTGGTGTGAGGTGTGAGGCAAGCTTTATGGCCTATTATTGTTATGTAATAATACTAATACAAAGTATATAGCACTGCATGTATAATTCATCATAGTATATGTTTTTGGCATTCAGTGTACAAGAATTCTCTTTTTTTTTCTTTTTTCTTTTATTTAATATTATTTATTTGATTAAATATCACACACACACACACACACACACACACACATATATATATATATATATATATATACACACACAATATACAATACAACAAATTTATCTCAGGGGGCTTTACATTCTGTAGAGTATAGAGTACAACACCCCTGATTCTTCGAGCCTTATTTTGGATAAGGAAAAACATTTTATGAGAAAACACAAATAGATATCAGAAAGATGAACAGAGGGATCCCATTTCCAGGACAGACAGTCAGGAAATAGAGGTCGTATGTAGAAAACCAACATACTAAAGTTACAATGTGGACAATCAAGATGGCTAAATTATAAATATACTATAAACATTTACAAAGAATATGGATGTTCATCAAGTTCCAGGTGCCATCAAACAGACCTCACATGACTTCCTCTCCACCACATGGATGGACAAGAACAACATGCACATGAGGGAGAGAGAGAGAGAGAGAGAGAGAGAGAGAGAGAGAGAGAGAGAGAGAGAGAGAGAAGAGGAGCAGCGACTGAACCTCCTGGGGAGAGAGTCACTCCAGATCCAAGCATCTGGAATGAGGCAGCCAGGAGAGAGAGGGTCCAAACTTTGAGAAATCACACACTTGTCAAGAACTGCTGTTGATCAAACTGGTGTCTGTGCTGTACAGGGTACATATGAGCATGAAAGGTTTGGGGTTTTTTTTTTTTCAGAATTTAGGAGCATAAAATTATATTATATCCAGCGTTCCCCATTTAAACCTCAGCCTTTCCAGACAGTAGTCATTAATTTCCTGAGTGCATATAACTTGGCCAAGAGGTGAAATATAAAGAACAGAGCCCTGAGGTACTCCATATCTCACACCAGAAAATTTGGATTTAGTATCATTACAGGAACACACTGAGTTCTCTGAGAGAGGTAAGGTGACAAATTGTCTCAAAAGCTGCATAAAGTGGAATCCAATTCCACAGTCAGCAGAAGATCATTCACCAGTTTAGCAAGCACAGTTTCAGTGTAGTGACAGGCCATAAAAGCAGGGACATCGAGTATAGGGACATTGACATAAATGGCCTGCAGATTTTTTCCCCTCTATTACTATTCAAACTATTTAAAGTCAGTACTCAGCTTCAGGCTTCAATGTTAAAGGCTGAAAACCAATATAAATATATCACTCATTAAGTAATTTTGTTTTGGTGGGATTCAGAAAAAACTTGTCTATATGTTTATGTTTATTCAGCTTCAGACCAAACACGCCTGTATTTCACGCTCCGACAAACACACACACATACACACTCACGATACAGCTATATATAGCACACAGTCCTAACTTAAACAAGTTCACAGAGAAGAATGAAATCATCAGTGATAAACAACCCCTAACTTTTCTTAAAAAGCAGAGTGTGTTTGAAGACACAGAATGCTGTGGGGCATTTCAAGGTCTTGTCTGTTTTGGTGAAAATTGTTTTTGCAAGTTAAAAGTATTTTTTTTAAAAAGAAAAGAAAAACAAAAGTGTGAATCTCAGCTGACGATGACACTTCAGACAGCAGCTCAACCAGCAGCTCTAATTTTCGTACATAATAAGAAACGCTGTTCTGGGCCGTGCTGTTGAGCAAAGCCTAAAACATGAACCTAATGACTAGACCTCATTTATGTTGCTACTTGAAATGCATGAAGAATGAAGGGAGGAGGTTGTTCTCCAGCGTTCCTTTGTTTCACCTTGTTCAGGCGTGGGTTTGTCATGTTCCTGATGGGATCAAATGTAGTCTCATCTTGAAAGAGTGCTACTCCTAATTATATTCAGTGCTTTTGACACAGGGGGCACAAAGGAAGAATATGAAGTCTAATTACCGGTAGACTGAAACCCACTGGCATCCTGCATTTCATCTGAGCAATAAAAACACTGCTTGGATATGAAGAAGACATCGATTGCAGCATCTTAATTTCCTGATTATCACGCATCTACTCTACAATACTATATGATGTAAAATGGATGAATGGTGTTTTTACATTTTTCCATCACTTCCATTTGAATTACTTTAGGAACAGATCCATTCAGTAGTGGAACGAAACCAAGTAACTACATTAACTCATGTAATACAGTTAAGTACAATTTTGATGTACTTTGACTCCATTTTATGTTACATTATACTTCTGAATTATTGTACGTTTTACTTTACACAGTATTTATTTGCTAAATTCAGTTACTCTACAATTCAGATTTTAAAAAAATATATAATATAAGCAACAAATATAATATGCAATATAATTCAACATTACACTACATAGATGTATAAAAAGTAATAAAAATGAGCTGTACCTTTACCAGCTGCAACATTGAAGTGATAGGTATATTAACCTCAGTCAGTGATGGGTATAATAATCCAATCATTAATTATTCTGAAGCGGGTCATACTGTAAAATGAGCACTTGACATGACATGACATGACTTTTTGTACTTTATGTATATGTTGATGTTAATGTTATGTCAATGCAATGAGTATGCATGAGTATTTGTACAGTGTGGTAGTGCAACAGTGTACAAATATTCTTACAAGTAAAAGTCTTACAATTTTACTTTATTAGAGTACTATGGTATTAGCATCATGTACTGAATACTCACCAGGCAAAAGGGTCCATTTCAGATAAAATGTGTGTTTTATTAGTAGGTGTTCATTATTAAAGGATTAATTAAGCCTAACGACAAACCACTTTATTACTTTATACACTGTCAAATAGTTTAATCCATTAAAATAATTTATGTACATCATAATGTATCAGTTAATTATATTTTTTATTTATACTCTGATATGAAAAGTAATGCATGACTCACAGTGTCGTATACATGTTGCGCAGTAAAACGTACAATATTAGCCTGTGAAATATTGCAAAATAGAAGTAAAAAGTGTAAAACTTAAGTAACACTAAATGTGATCATCCTTAATTGGACGACAGACTGCACATGAAGGTCAAAATTTAGCTTGTTGTCAAAGATGCAGGAGAACTTACACAGTGATTCTTCTTGAACAATGCATCCATTTGTAGTTATAAACTTGCCGTGCAAGTTTCAATAGCAGCATGACAGCAGCAAGACTCAAGGAAGTATAGAGAAGAAGAATAAAGATACAGCAGAGGGTGATGGAGTTGGTGTTGGAGAAACAGGCAGGCTTCAGGACCTGACCACAGGACGCCAGTGGGGAAGATCACTGAGGGGTCATGTGACCATTTGCATATATTTAACAATAACAGCTCACAGCAGTGAAAACATGCAAAGATGAACAGTGAGCAGAGCTGTAATGTGCAATAGAGATATTATTTACATGTACAACAAATTATAAATTGCGATTTAACAACAAATTCAGTGTCACTTTGGTTATACATTAAAGAAGGATTGCCACAGATTATACATGTTAAAGTTACTACCTGTAGAGAGGATTACTCAACCTGGGAAAATAGGTGTCTAATGTCTTCTTTATTAAATCTAAGAAAATGAATAGTAACATCACTTGAATAGTCTGGAAAGCTCTGACACTACAATAGTACATACAGAAAGCTTGCATTACTAATGTGCTTTAAATGATATGGGCAATTAGGCCAGGAGGTTCTAAAAAAATGTTATTGGGTTTCATTATAGATCCAAGGATACATTTTTATATGGACTAAAGATCCAGATATTTTAGCCTCTGCTCTTCTGACTTCTTTTTTATATTAGTCTCTAACTATTATATCACTTAGTTTTGTGAGGTTAGATAGAGGTGCTGAGGGGAAGAGACCACAAAATCAATAAAGTGACTGTAAATGAAAGTATTAATGAGAGAGCTGAATGCTCTCCACAGAGCCAGTAAATAGGCCTTGTCAAATAAAAGAAACTTTGATAACTTGATGATTTGAGGTTACACAGTATTTTCCACAATATTTAGAGTTTGCTTGCTTCTGGACATGAATGCATTCCTATTTCAGCTAACGTCTGGAACAGGGCCGCCAACTCTCACAAAATGACCATGAGACTCATGCAGCTGACACTTTTCAGACGCTCTCAGGCCACATGTCCTTCCTCTAATGCTCAAATTCATAACTGATAATGGGATGAAAAGAGGACACTGCAGCACTGTGCAGGAGCAAGTTACTCAGACCATCAGGGCAAAGTGAGAAATATACACGTATGTATGCTGCTGTGAGTAATCTCAGTCCGTGGCTTTTCCTCTCTCGTCTCATCAGGAGTGACAGTGACTTACTAGCTGTCACTCTGAAACTTTCTCATGATTCCCAATAACAGGCTTTATAGTTAGTTATGTAGTGTAAAATCTTGATTGTAGTAGTACCTCAAAAATGCCTAAAATTACACAGGATTGCCAACATGCTCTCATGCTGCCTTGCCTTTAACATAAAAAAAAATAACATCTTCAAATTTCACTTCTATGACAAATTGAAATGTTTATAAAGAATGCAACTTTTAATGTGATTAATTAAGCTCACTCATAATGTGATGCCATAACACCCCTGGAGGTGAGAAGTACAAATATGAAAATAAAATAAAATCATCATCATGCACTGGTATTAATTAGGGATGAGCGAGTACACCACTATCTGCATCTGTATCCGTATTCGGAGTGGGCGGGGCCTAAACCGGAAGTGAGTGCAGAAATGGGTGAGGCTTAAAACTGTACATTATTTTAAGTCTGAAATTGATATGGATTGATCAGAAGTCGCTAGTCTACTGTATTCAAAGCCTATATACAGTATATCTCAATAATATTTATAATATTATTTTCATGACCTGCAGAGAGAAAGTGTCAGATACTGCATGCAGCCACATACAATAAAAATATTAATATAGGCTACTTTGTGTGTTCAGCTACAGCTATATGTGTGTATGTGTGTAAATGGTCTGTGAGACTGTTTATTTTTTAATGATCTGTGTGAACTTCATGATTCATGCAAACATCCAGTGATGGCAAACAGGGAAATAATATGTCAGCCTTGTTCACTGTATTCTTCTCAAAAGCACCGCGTTCAGTACGAGCAAAGTTTTTCAGCTGACTTCATATCACCAGCCAAACTAAGAGCAAGCAGACGGTAAAAAAAAAAAAAAAATCGGACCGGAGCGGAGGCATTTACCGACGCGACGCGAGCCGTTTTCAGCTCTGTCTTGTCAAATGCACCGCGCGTATGTAGGGAGAGACGTGCAGAGACCATAGACTGTATAAAATATGGACGTAGTGTCCGTGACGTCACCCATAGGTTTCTGAAGAGCAGAAATGAAGCAAATCGTAGTGCGTAGCCATCTTGGTAGCCTACCTCCGGTTACTCCAAATATGGACAAAGAGGTGGAGCGAGGGCGGAGCTGAGGCGGGTCGAATGAACGCTATTGCCTGAAAAAAAAGCCGCTGAAAAAAGCCGCTTTATTCGAAATAATCAAACTAGCTACGGCTAACCAGCTAGGTTAAATGCTAAATAGCGTTGCTAGCCGGCTAACCCCGCGACGATCTCTTTCCGAAACTCAGTGACTAGAATTAGCCGGGGTGTCGCCCTTTAGACCGTCAGTTCATAGCTGTCAATCAAAGTGGCGCCACTTAGATTGACAGCTATGAACTGTGCATAATGATGTATGCTGTATATTTTAAACGAACGCCTTATAAAAAAATTCGCCCCCCCCAGAGTTGTCATGGAGTAGAAAAACAGCTTATGAGACTAGAGCCATGTTTTGAACCAGGCTGTAAATATGTTTTTTTTCTGTCGTAAAGTCGGACATTTTAACATGGGGCTCAGATCGGCTCAGATGTAATTGACTCCCTTCTGCAGCCTGCTCTAGCGGTTATTCGAGGAACTGCAGCTTTTTTGCACTTCCGCATTGGCTTCATTTTTCAGTGCCGGAGGTTGCCGCTTGGCAGAGACCATACAGTCTATGGCAGAGACGTGTCTGTGTAGGGAGGGGCGGGCGCTGTGTGTGACTGGCCAATCACAGAGCGCGAAGACAGTCAGTTCCACAATGAGGATTTCCCTTCAGCACGAGCACGGATATTGACGGATTTTACTCGTATCATAATCGTATCCGTCAAACATGCTTTATCCGTAACGGATACTCGTCTGAAACGAGTATCCGGCTCATCCCTAGTATTAATCATGGCTCTGGTTTATCAGACAGTACCACTGGTTAATGGCTTAATTTAGCTGCCGGGGCGTCAGAAGATGAATTGCCTTTGTAGCCCTATCAGTGAATCTGTATGAAAGCCCCTTTGACATAATCAATAAGAAAGGTATCTAAACAAAATAGTTCAGCCAAGATTTCATTACCCCTCGTCCATTTCTAGGCTGGCTTTCTACTTTATTAAAATCCAGTTTGTTTTTTTGGGCAATATCATCCTGTGGCATCTGCTGTGTTTGAAAAATGTGCTCTTCTCCTTCATTTACTTTTCATTCACTGTTACTGCTTGTAGATGGAGCTTCTTGCCAGTCTTCCAGATTCTCCTGAGATACCCGTCCTCCTGTCTCTATGTCTCAGCAACAAAATGACTCCATGAATCCACTAAAATGCAAGAAAAGAGTTTCCGAAATTAGAGATTATCCCCAGATACCCTGGTTAGGTCTGCTCTTCTGGAGTTTGGCGGGTATGCTAATCAACCATCCTTATTCATCATTGACTGTGATTATTGACTTGCCCACAAGAAATTGGCTGGTAAACAAAATGTCTGATGGTTGAGGAGGGATCACCCTGTCGCAGAAGGCCTGCTCATAAAATGCACTGACTTCACAGGAAGTGAATCTGACTCTAGACTACACTGAAAAGTTGGCACATCTCTCAGAACCAAAATATAAGACAAGGAAAATGGAAGAAATGCATTGAGGGACTCATAAAGCAGCTTTCAGCAGGCTCTGTTACTGGCAGTGTCAGGTGAAGCATTAAATCTTTTCCACCTCAAACCTTTTTTTTCTGTCCCAACTGCTGCTCTTTGTTTAAACTCATCACTTTGCATATGGTTAACTCTGTGACCTTTGTAGCGCGTGCTGGGAATTAAAAGAGCGAGAGCAAACAGACTGAGCTGCAGACATGCCAGCAAACATTTAAAAGAACCAAGTAATCCAGCTCTGTGAATCCAGTTATGCTTACTCTGATTACAACCTTAATGCGAGTAAGATAACCAGGTGTTTACATGAGCTGCAATAATCACAGTATTGCTTTGCTGTGGTTGTAATCAAATTATTAAAGTGCACACTGTCTGACTCTGTCTGATAAGCCTGCTGCCGGGGGCTCGGGAGTGTGGAGAGCAGCCTTCAAATTTATGAACAAATCACACCACATGACATACGGTTATAGTAGGATACTGCTGAGGCCAGCAGTTACACACACACACACACACACACACACACACACACACACACACAGTGAAGAGAATACAGAAGGATTAGTCAGATACATTGGGTTGATATTGTCCTTTTAATGAAAATGGAACCTGCTCCAGTCTGATATCATAGACATGAGTTTAAATAAGAAATAGTTTAGTGATGTGGGGAAACTGCTTCATGAGGGAAATGTAAAGAAATGTATTTCTAAAATATACTTCTTACTGCTGAATGATGGCCCAAAGCCAGGAGTCAGTTTGCCGGCTACTCTTAATGCACAGGCTGCTCCGCTATAATTTCCTCCATCAACTGAACCTGACAACACAGAAACTGCATCAATCCAAACCTGTCCTGTCAGGAATGTGCTCCAGGTGTTGAACAGAGGTCAGCTTCTTCCTGCTCTGAACCCAGCTTTGCATAAAGTTGAGGATCTTTTGGTTTGTGACACTGTGACCAAGATGACAGTAGTTATCGTCCCATTAGATCCTGAGCTTTGATTAATCGGGAATGTCACAAGTTTCAGGTGATCTTCAAGGAAATGTGGAGCAGTGGCATGTACATCTGGTTCCCCGTGCATTCAGAGATCTCAGAGAGTACTTGGGTGTGCACAGTGTGATAAAAATGGAATTGTCAGAGCTACAGATATAAAAGCTAAATTGTGATAAACCTTCAATTAGGAATTATTTATCACCTTATTAGGGTCAGTATTAGGGATGAGCGAGTACACCACTATCTGTATCTGTATTCGTATCTGTTTAACCATCTTCATTATCTGTATCTGTATCTGTATTCGGAGTGGGCGGGGCCTAAACCGGAAGTGAGTGCAGAAATGGGTGAGGCTTAAAACTGTACATTATTTTAAGTCTGAAATTGATATGGATTGATCAGAAGTTGCTAATCTACTGTATTCAAAGCCTATATACAGTATATCTCAATAATATTATTTTCATGAACTGCAGAGAGAAAGTGTCAGATACTGCATGCAGCCATATACAATAAAAATATTAATATAGGCTACTTTGTGTGTTCAGCTACAGCTATATGTGTGTATGTGTGTAAGTGGTCTGTGAGACTGTTTATTTTTTAATGATCTGTGTGAACTTCATGATTCATGCAAACATCTAGTGATGGCAAACAGGGAAATAATATGTCAGCCTTGTTCACTTCTTCTCAAAAGCGCCGCGTTCAGTACGAGCAAAGTTTTTCAATTGACTTCATATCACCAGCCAAACTAAGAGCAAGCAGACGGTTAAAAAAAAAAAAATCGGACTGGAGCGGAGGCATTTACCGACGCGACGCGAGCGGACGCGAGCCGTTTTCAGCTCTGTCTTGTCAAATGCACCGCGCGTATGTTGGGAGCAGGTTGGGAGAGACGTGCAGAGACCACACAGTCTATGGCAGAGACGTGTCTGTGTAGGGAGGGGCGGGCGCTGTGTGTGACTGGCCAATCACAGAGCGCGAAGACAGTCAGTTCCACAATGAGGATTTTCCTTCAGCACGAACACAGATATTAACAGATTTTACTCGTATCATAATCGTATTCGTCAAACATGCTTTATCCGTAACGGATACTCGTCTGAAACGAGTATCCGGCTCATCCCTAGTCAGTATAGTATTATCTAGGGATGAGCCGGCAGTCTTACAGACCATTTATACACACACAAAGTATCCTATATTAATATTATTGTTGTATGTGGCTGCATGCAGTATCTGACACTTTCTCTCTGCAGTTCATGAAAATAATATTATAAATATTATTGAGATATACTGTATATAGGCTTTGAATACAGTAGATTAGCAACTTCTGAACAATCATATCAATTTCAGACTTAAAATAATGTACCGTTTTAAGCCCCACCCATTTGTGCGCCCACTTCCGGTTTAGGCACCGCCCACTCCAAATACGGATACAGATAATGTAGATGGTTAAACAGATACAGATAGCGGTGTACTCGCTCATCCCTAGTATTATCACTGTGACTTCTAACTCAAAAGTCATATTATCATTTATACAAGGGTAACAAATTGGACTTACTCTGTAATGAATATGTGTGAGTTTCAAATTCAAAGTGTGTCATTGTAACAGGTTGTGCTTTGTACTCCAGCAGTATGTGTACATAAAATGCTGTCATTCTGATCCATTACTTGGCCTCTTGCTCACTAAACCAGATTTTTGCTAAAGGAAACTAGCGAACCAGGTAATCTGAACAGATAATCATTAGAATCATCTGACAAGTCATTTGCAGAAACATTTTATGTTTGACACCAGAGATGGGAAAATCTTAGATAAAGGTAAGGCTGGCCTTTAAAAAAAATGTAACTGCCTTACAGTAACATTATGAATCTGGTGCCTTGTCAGTCAGGAGGTCTTGGAGAAACCAGAGTATTTTAGCATTAGACTACCTGGACTATGACTGATTAAAGTTGTGTGATATATCTGTTACTTCTCATTTGTTTTTTTTTAAATGATTATGGAAATATGAATTATAGACAATGTAAAACATGGATTAGTAACCCGCAGGTTTCTGAGGAGCCGTTGTGAAGCTGTGTGTGGTGGCTCTGGTTGCTGCTATCTGGGCACTACCTGACTCCACCTGGCTAATCCAAAAATGGGCTAAGGGCTGGAGCTGAGGCAGGCTGAACATCCTTG
>JBBMOC010000457.1:30000-43800 GCA_037975185.1 Centropyge bicolor
ACCTGTGCACATACAGCATTGGCATCCTGGTTCTGAACTGTCCCAGCGTGGATGATGTTATGATGTTCGTTTAAGTTGCCTAGATACTCATACATAATCCATCAACAGTGGGTAAATGATAAGTCAGAGAGCAGCAGCCCCTGGTCTCTATACACAGCCACTCTACAGACAGGTAAGAGAAAAATACACACACACACACACACACACACACACACACATACAGAGTGGATAAAGAGAGACAAGGCCAACATGCACACAGGGAGAAAGAGAGAGACAAAGCCTGGGTAATGAGGCACTAACAGCCAGGAGAGAGAGAGGTCCCAGGACGGCCAGTGGTTCAGCACACAGAAGCCTGATTGAAAAGACAGGGCAAGGAGGAGAGACAGGGGGACAGAGGGAAGAGGAGACTGGCACAAAGTTACACTTGTAAGACACAAACAAACAGAGAGCTAACAAGATACAGTGGTTTTCAGAAAGTTTACATTTTTCGTTGACAGGACAAACATGGACTCTGAGTACTAGGCTTCATGGATTAATTGAAACAGAGACTAACAGCTACAAGGTCATCGAAAGTGAAGTTGAAAAGATGAGATTGGTTTTAAAGGCCCCAACAGAGCAGAGCAATGGAGCACTGTGGGAAGAGGCCCTGCAGCCAGGTGACAGCTAGTTGCTATGGTTTGGATCTGGACCAACTGAGGCAGAGTCAGAGTTGTTCAGCCAAAAAAGTTTAATGTTCACAAATAGGCAAAAAAAAAACACACAAAGAAAGGAAAAGAGATCCGGTGTGGTGACAGGCGGCGGAAGGACTGGACACAGCTGGAACACGAGGCGATGAAAAAACAGGTAAAACAGGAGGACGGAGAAAACGTGGCAAAAACTTACAAGAGACTATAGGAACAACAGGAGGCAGAGCGAGATATAGTGTTTACCATGTGTGATGGAATAATCTGGTAGTGGAGTGAGGTCCGGACCAGCCTTTTAGGGGCCGGTTGATTGTGGTGATTGCGAACCGGTGTGCCTCATCTGCCAGGTCGCTGAGGAGGGGAAAGGGAAACAAGCCACGCCCCCTGTCACAACTGAACAGACACGATTCTTCCAATTAATGACACTGCAAAGAAATTAAAATAAATTATATTAGTTCTGGTTAAAATATCACCAACATTCAAACTAACCTTTGCATTGGTGTCCTTTTCTTGGCTTTGGATCTTCAGGCTGGGGGAGAGGAATTGCAGGAAGTAGAGGAAGACAACAATATTTTGGGTGGTATAAATTCAGCAGCTTGATGGAACCCTCCACAACTGTGCATGTGCCGGCATGGGCATCATTATCCTGCCTTCCCTTTGACTGAGGGGGGAGTCACTGCCACCTGCAAGTTATAACTGAGGGTAATGATACATCAGGCACCAATAGCCAGAATTTCTACAATGAGCACAACTTCTTTTTGTGTTGGGATCATGATAGTGTTCAGTACATCTTGGACATGAATCTAATCACAATATTTTTGATTAACAGAAACAAATTGCTTTCACTGGTTGCCCTTATTGCAATATGAGTGCACTCAATTGTGCTGATTGCATTTGGAAGAGCAGACATTGCTGCACATTGCTTTCTGATGTGGGCCTCTTCCCCTAATGCCATGACATTTTTTAATCTAGGGATGATTGCAATATTCAGGCTGAGGATGGAATTGAACAGAATTACTATTATTATTATTATACTATTATTCTCAAAACTACATAGCATATATTCATGATCATATCAAACAGACTATCTATATATCAACTAATTCTCTTTAAAAACATCCGGATGACAGACGTGTGTGGGCAGTACATACACTACTCACAAAAAGTTAGGGATATTTGGCCTGAAATTTCAGGATTAACGGCAAAATTCACGAGTGTTTGATCCATAGGTGGTGGTGGTGTGGGCAGGTGTGTCTAGTCAGTACAGAACTGCCCTACACTTTGAGAATGGTACAGTGACAAACACATACTACCTGACTAACATCATTAATCCAGTCATTGTGACCCTGCATGAACAACACAGGCCTAAATTCATCTTCATGGACGACAGTGCTCCAGCTCATCGAGGTTGCATCATTAGAGAACGGCTGCTGGAGACTGGGGTCCCTCAAATGGAGTGACCTGCACTTTCTCCAGACCTGATTCCCATAGAAAACCTATGGGATCAGCTGAGTCCCTGTGTAGAGGCTCGTGACACTGTACCCCAGAACCTAAATGACCTGAGGACCCCCCTTCAAGAGGAGTGGGATGCCATGCCTCAGCAGACAATAAATCAACTTGTGAGCATCATGAGACATCGTTGCCAAGCTGTAATTGATGCTCAAGGGCACATGACAAGTTATTGAGACATTGGCATTTTTTTTAACTGTACTGTCGACACTGAAAATGAGGGCATGCCCCCAATGATTTTTTTAGATTTATATAGAGGGTGAATGAATGAATGAATGAATGAATGAATGAATGAACGGCTTATTTAAGATTATTCGACTTGACACACTTTATCAGCTAGGTAGCTTACAATACAGTTGAAAATTAAAAACTAAAATACCAAATAATGATTTATTTGTTGATTAGATCATTTATTATTAAGCTGACGCAGCAAAGTAATTTGTGACTGAATTTTTTAAATATATGTATATAGTTGAGTAAATGCAACTTGTTACTATCATTACTGGCATTTACCATCACAGCCTGATTGTACAATGAGATTTTTGCAGGTTTTCAATGTCAGATGTCATAATGTCAGCCTGATGTTGATTCTGATTTGACATTTTAATAACTGAAAAACAGCATCATGATGAACGCCCCTTCACTGCCCCCCTCTGGCTACTATTGCAACAGCATGGAAGCAGCACGTCCTCCTCCATGTGTGCTCATTCATACAGTTGAAAGTGGTGTCAGTGAGTTCATACATTGTCAGTACAAACTGCGACAACTGGACTAGATAAATATTGCTCTGCTTGTGATAAATGTAAGAGAGCTGACATTTATGTACTGGTTGTGTCAGGGTGTGTAGCAGTTCCTTTAACATTCTGTGTCGGATGTGCTTTCATTTGTTGTTTCCATGATTAGGTATAATTACCTGCAATCAATGCCACTCCTCTCAGCTTCACATCTCTCTTGCGTTACACAAAAGCAACGAGACTGTTTGAACTACCAACTCCCTTTTTTATTCTCTTTAGTAGAAAGCAGTTTCAGAGAAAAAAAAAAAGTTTTTCTCCAAGGGCATTACAATGTGTGCAACATACAACAGTTCAGTATGACAATGTTCTAAGTCCAAACAGAGTATCCCGAAGTGCAGTAATAGAATCACTATGTCAACACTTTATAGTCGTGCCACTCTTTCTGAAAAGGCACATTGCTATGACGCTTTTCAAAGTTCATTTTTATGGGTTAGAGCAGACAAAATTCTGTTCACCATCACTGCACTGAGCTGGCAGGAGAAATCCCTGAGAGGGGAAACCTGGTGGAACACAACCCAAGCTATCTGCATGGTGAGATAAAAAGAGTTGTAAAAAATCTTTATATGTACAGTGCTCAGTATATGGCAAGTAAGCAAACCTGATTTTTACAGCAGTTTTTAAAAGTAAAGTTACAAACTGTTTTTGCTGGAAAGTTCAGCCACGAAAGCAACCAATGCATTTACATATAAACTCACAAAGTATCACAATGTGTAATCATGCAAGAAAAAAAATTCTGAAAAGTTAAATGTATGAAAACAAGACTAAACTTGTTCACTTCCATCTTTTCCTTCGAGTCTGTTCATTCCGGTCATTTCTCTTATTAATGTTAGACCATGTAACTGCAAAACTTTTCTTACACTTTCATTTTGTTCGCCCTATCTCCTTCCCTGTGAAAAATGACTTTCTTCATTTTCAAAGACTTTGTTTTTTTTTTTTTTTTCAGATTTATTGCTTTCGATGGTTTGCTACTTGGGATCTAAAAAGATCAGTCTGAGTTTATCATTCAAGTCAGAGCTTGTTATAAAATTCATGCCAATTTTGTGCAATCCCAGCAAAGCTTGAAGCAGACACGCACCGACAGGCTTTCATGGCATAAGAAAAGTTTCGTTAGAATAAGATGCTCCAAATGATATCCTATAAACATTTTCTGAGCACCAGGCTCTCCATGATGCAGATTGTGCCGGGGGATCCCTCACCTTACCTGCACTGTTGCACAATGCTCTACTATTACTATTGATATCATTTACATTGCCTTTCTGCATTTCTATTTACCTGCGTCATATAAATTATTATTATTATTATTGTTGTTGTTGTTGTTATAATAAATACATCACAGTACTTTTATCTGTCAAATATATATGGTTATGTTTGGCAGTAAAGGCTTGCTGTCTGGGGAGCTCTCACAGAATCCAAACAGCAGCATATTAAATTAACAGTCTGAAATTTTGGGAAAATTTGCTTCAAAAAATTAGTCTTTTGGTAGAAATACAACAGGAAAATGTAGTAGCTGAAAAATCAAATGAGCTAGTCAAAGATGAATATATGAATTAATACATTTAATTTGACTTTATTTTATCAACTAATTGGTAGTGAGATGGAAAGAAAGTTTAAAGTTAAAAATAAAAAGTTTTTTATAGCAGCTTATAGACAGAGCTGAAGCAGATGAAGCAGAACCCTAACACTGGCTTCAGCAACTTGGTAAAATGAATTATTTTAGAATGTACAGAGGATGTAGTAGGTGAGATGGAGCAGCATTCTGCACGCTGGTTGAAGCAGGTGGAGAGACGTCGCTATGCTCCGTCTCCCTTTCACAAGAGGAACAAAGAGGGGGGGTGATCTGAGCTGCAGGAGCTCCTGACCGTCGCTGACCTCTGCACTCATGTACTGCTGTTTTACACTGAGCACTGCTGCACTGCAACACACCCACTGATGTTGTTGTTACATAAGGGTTTGTATAGGTACAAACTGAAAAGCTGCTCACATACCTCACATGTGGTATCCAGTGAAACAGGCAACACCCAGTGATCAGGGACAGGGGACACTTTCGCACGGGTGACGTAAAGGTGACGGTACACTATCAGCCTGTGGCACAGGAAGCAAAGACAATGTAAAAGATGTCCCAACAGGTTGGCGATGACAGATTCACCTGTTGAAACAAGACTGTGACAAACGTCTAGCAACATGTTTTAAAGTATGACAAGTTTTAGCATTAAAATGTAAAGTGATTAAATATGATTTGCTGCATCTCAAGTTAAACAAACAGGTTAAGTTTAAGCCAAAAAGCACAATCAGCCTTGAGACAGAAATGTATATTTACACAAAAAGAAAAGTTGTTTCTGGCTCTCCTAACAGCTCTGTGACTTCTAACAATCTATTTCTGTTCCAGCTGATTGGGTCACAGCTTCAGGATGGTAGAGATCTGAGAAAATCCAGCTCGACACGACACTAAACGATTTCAGCCACTACTTTGTGCTTGACTTCACATTTTCCTCAGTCGTCAGTAAAGATGCTGGAGATGGTTTAAAAAGCTCCACAGTGAACAGTGTGGACTCTGTTTGAGCGGCTGACCTGAGCTCTCACTTTACTGTGCCACAGGTTTCCCATTACTGAAGAGTCAAGTTTCAGTCAGGTGAAGAGCAGAGAGGGGGAGGGGCCAAGGCCGAGAGGAGAGGAAGGAGGAAAGAAGAGGAATGTGGAGGAAACAGATGAAGACCAAGATGACCTGGAAAACTGCCTTTCTCTTTTTTTCATTTCCTTGTTATCTGCCACACCTACATCATCAACAAGCACTTTTATGATTGAGAAGCATTTTCCCATCAGTGTCCTGACATGACTCTGAGCTCTAATAGATGAGTGATAGAAATCTCAGCCAGTCAGACTCCATAAAAAAGACAGCTTGATATATAATTCAAATTGTATCACCCAATACACACACACACACACACACACACACACACACACATATATATATACTTTACAGTACGTATATTCACTTTGGTAAAACTCTGAATACAGGACCTTTTCTTGTAGTGGAGTATTTTTGTCTGATGGTATTTTTGCTAATACTGCTGTATATATATTCTTAATGTATTGTTTATTGTTGGATGCTTTGTGCAGCATTGGGGCTTTTCTGAGTTGTACTGTTGCTGCTGTGACAAAGTCATATCCTGTAAAGGATCAGTAAACTATCTTATTTGAAGAATGGCGTTTTTCTGCTTTGCAAATGGACTCTTAAGAGAAAATGGCTGACAACATCAGCATGACATGACGGGTGAGTCACAAAGGGAAGTTTCTCACTCAACATTACTGGACATGTCGAAGCTGCCGACTGTGTCTGCCTCCCCTCTGTGTGTGTGTGTGTGTGTGTGTGTGTGTGTGTGTGTGTGTGTGTGTGACTGCTCATACTTTGAGCAGATTGGCAGACAGTTGCTGGTAGAACCGGTTTTCACCCTGAGAACACTGAATAGAACCACTCCTGTGTGAACAGCAGGGCTGAAAGAGACGTGTTCAAGTTCTCATTTTCAGATGTCTCAAGAGGTCAAACATAACCATCTGTTGGTTCATAGTTACAGTAAGTGGCAAACATCAGTGTCATCCACTTCAGCACTGATGTCATCATCATTTCTGCCTTTTCTGCTACCAAGCTCTAACAAGGTTTATGAAAGGTTCATGTGTTGGAACTATTGGTGGCTATTAAAGCATTTAATATTTTATTGATATTCTGTCATTTCTCCTCATTGGTTAAGGTGAGTAAATCAGTGACCACTGTTCATAAAATCAGCCAGCCGGCCTCTGAGTCATCTGCAGGAATAAATGTTTATAAGTCATCAGTGAAGATTTAGTTGCTGTAATCCTTTAAGTCTGTCATTATTTATAAATGGATTTTGGTTTTAGAAGTGATTCATAAAGCATTAGTAAATTATTTATTAAGCATTATTGATGCCATAAGATTCAATTTGTCAAACCTAAAGAACTAAACTGTCTTTTCAGACAGCTGCTTCTACTACATGTTTCTGCACCTGACCTGTTGAGTGCACACAGCAGGGTTCACCACTCCAAACATGTGAGACATACCATGATCCCTGCTGAGTTCCTGGTGTACTTGTTCTCTAACTGTCCGTCCTGTCTGCAGCACTGAATAAATACAGATCTCTTTAAGGCTGAGTTAAGACCTTGGATTCAAGGGTTAAAGATTAAAGATTAAATTGAATATTATTGTAGGTTTAGTCATCAGTTCTATCAGTCTCAGTTTTCTGTGCAGAGTTTAATATTTTTCAACTTGAGGCATCAGAGTGCCCTCCTCCAAAACTGCAGAACACAGCAAGGCAGATAAAACACAAAATGAGTCAGTGGGAGAAAGTCTTCTTCCAATGACACTGTCCTCTTACAGGGCTTACATTTTGAACTTTTGAACCTCATTTCTATCTATCTATGATCAAGTCTGTCTCACATGTCTGATGGGACCTGAGACACCAGCGGTCACCAGCTTGGAAACAAAGCTCCACATCAGCCAAAAAATACTGGGAAGAGAAAGCAAGGTCTGGGGTCAGACAGTGACCCTAACAGTGTGTGGTAGCATCGATCACAGTTTACACTTCCTGCTTCAACTCCTACTCTACTTATTACAGTTCACTCATGGTTTTCCTGTACAATTAGTTGTTGCTGATGATGATGTTGCTGTGTTCTCAAAACATAGCTGAATGATTCACTTGACTTGACATTGGTATCATATATGATAAATTATCTTATATGATGGCCGAAACTAGAAAAATGAGACGAATGACGTTGACAACCAAAATGATCCTTTATCCTTTATTTTTATTTTAAACATGACATGCACTGTATGACTGAGCAGTAAGGGTTCTTGCAGTGGATATCACACAGATCCACAAAGACACTGATAGAAGAATAATGTGCTTCCCTTCAAGTCCCATTCCAGCGTCCCTGTTGCTGTCTGTGCTGCTGTCGGCAGCTTTAAACAGCTTCACACAGCTTGGAAGTTCCTTTTGGACAAATGTACTGTTGTTTGCATAGTGTGGCCATGCTTTACTTTAACCCCCATATTTAGAATTTAAATGTACTGTATAGATATTTCATAAGTGGTTTACAAGGTATTCCTTTACTTTCATTTCGATTGGTTGTACAATGAAATGTTAGTTGTCGTCCATTCATGCTACACACACAGAACATATATAGACATTAGAATTAGAAGAGAATATAAATAAAAATAAAACAATGTATACAGTTTCTAACATACATATATGTATACACACATATACAGTATATCCAGAGAGCATTTGCGATGTCATTGTAATGTTCAGTGTCATTTATTTATGGTTGAGTGCAGAGGATAAATTGAGGACTGTCACCGTCTGAGGAGAGAAGCTGCTCTGTAGTCTGGTACAGCAGGGGATACTTCTGGATGGCTGGCAAGACAGTAGTAGGGTGAACATCCATTGGGCTCTGTGCAGGAACCTCATCTCCCCCGTTAGATGGGTATCAATGTAATTGGTGGATATAATCACCTGATGCAGAGCCCTCCTGTCCTGGGCCTGAAATTTCTACAGGAAAGGATTTTATTCATTTACAATATTAGCATTAGTACATTATATATTGCAATTCAATTTTATCTACAAATATGTTAATGGACACGTAGGTCTGCATTCAACTACATTATATTATGTTATAAACCAGGTATTATGTTTACATACTAAATATACTTGGTGCACCTGATTGCACTTCATCTGAGTTGCATTGTTTCTTCCTGATGATACAGTTTCCTTTTCGCTCATCTTTGTGTCCTTTCTCTGTTTTCTATCATTTTGTCAGTTTTCAAAAGGAAATTTTGCATCATTTAGATTATTTTTGATGTTTTCACCGTTGTCATCAATATTTCGAAAAAAAAGTAGTTTTAGAAGCAAAAAAGAAACATTTTTCCTCTGTCTGGAAATGTATCTTTAGATGTTTTTATTTCTCATTGTACAAAATTGCCAAAGGCACCAAAAGTCTTAAGACAGATACTGACTGACAACGTTTTCATTTTCTTGCTCCATGACTCATGGACACACCTGTATTCAAGTGGAAAAAAACACCACGCCCTAGCTGTCTGTTTATGTCAACTGCAGTTAAACATGCTCGGACACATACACACCCTCCTAGGAATCATTTGTTTAGTTGCCACAAACCCAACATCAAAAAAATTTTAATCGTACAATTCCACGGAATGTACTTCCCTCTCTTTTCACACCGGCACTGTGTTGTCTCATCTAAGATCGAACCAAAGTGAATCTAAACCAAAACATAACACATGATCATAGAAACACGATCCTTGTCTGAAACTCGAACTTGAAAAATAATGTCTTTCAGATAAAATTAAATGAATTCATCAAAACCCTGAAACTGAATTGAGCTTGTTGCAGAATAACCTGTGTGGACCACTGAGAGGACATTAGTACAACAGATCCACACACACTTGTTGCTTCTTGACACAAGAAGCTCTGAGAACTTAACAAGCAGACAAACAAGACCTTCCATTGTTAATACAGATATATCATGTCTGAGGAGAAGAAGAGAAAGAGACGTGGCTGTGCCAACACTGTGCTTGGTACCTGACCAAGCAGGTGCTGATGTGTTTGGTGGAAACATATCCTTCTGATAACACAGAGGCAGGAGGTCTGCCACCTCACAAAAACAGACCCGAGGGTGGAGGTTTGGTTGAACCCAGATAAATATTTTTATGATGTTCAAATCATGCTGCCATTTCCAATCTCAACAACGAACCATTAAACTAAGCTGATTCTTTTTTTTTTTTTTTTTTTTTTTAACTTAACTGTAAAGAGTTTGGTTCTCTACAGCACTAACCTGGCCTGAAGACCAGCTCCAGTGTTTTTAAAAAGAATTCAAACATTTTCAGCTTGAAAATGTTCTTCAGGCTAAAAAATGCTGGAGGATATTTTTCAGACCTGTGTAATGTCTTCCTCATGAGCTGCATTCAGCCCAAACAAGCTTCACCTAGAAGGCAGGGCAGCTTTTAGGCTTCAGCAACATCCTCAAACCAAACTGACATGAGCCCAACACAGCAGCACTCACTGTGTACATCTGTGTCAGAACACCTCAATATCAATCAAAGAAAGTGTATGAAAGGGTAAGACCTCACTTTAAACCACCTGTTGATCATGTATAATAAGTATAAAAGCATGTAATAATCGGTTAACTAACAGACTACAATGTAGCTGTAGGAAGATCTAAGTGTTTATTAATCAATAAGTTAACAACTTAAATCTGAAAGCTCAGTAGACGGAGACACAGCTGACTCAGTGTTAGCTGACTTGACAGAGGCATGGGACGCAGGCAAAGGGTATAAAACAATGCTTGCTGACATTTAAGACATTTTATACATTTTTAAAAAAAGATTAAGATGATGTTGAAAATGATGTCTTTGTGCTTGCTCTTCTTTTCTGCAATAGGGGCTGCGTTGTACATTGGAACAGGAGTGTGCCGACATGAACATGTCTTCTATGGGTGTGACACCTCCCGACGGTGCACCCGATCAGCACTTTTAAATCTGTAAATGATATCCCATATGTGACCACTGCAGGGGATATTGCCTGTGTCTTTATAGATTTATGAGGCCTAACATATCCTGAGAACTGCATTCATGCGAAATATATTTCTGTGAATCTGGGAATTGATACATGTAAATTCAAGAAATTACAAGGTAATTATTTTATTTTGTAACAGTAACAGTAATTGTTTGTGACATTAAAAATTGCAAATATAAAACATTACAATTTGCTTTGACATTTTAAGTTTGTGTACAATATAGTTAAAGTATAAATGTTTAATTAATGGTCGGCAGTAAACAAATACATTTTTGAAGGAAGGCTTCAGCAAAGGCAACGGAACTTTTTCATTAACTGAGTAAATACAATGTGAAAGTGAAGCCAATGTCTTTACTGCATTTCTTCTTGAACGCTGAATAAAGCTGAGATATGTTTGATCAATAACCACGATAAAGAGCCTTGTGTATTCTGTTCCTTTAAACATATATATAAAGCTGTGCCGCAGGGACATTATTGTTGTCCACCACATATAGCATAATCTCATTCTGTGGGTGGAAATATTTTGATGTAACCCAGTGATCTACTTTAACAACAAAAGCTGAAAGAAAATATAAAGAAAGAAAAAGATTTAAAACAAAAAAAAAAACACAAAAAAACAGCCTTCTCCAGCCCTCTTTAAAAATAAATCACAGGACCTTCAGCAGCACCAAAATTAATAATAATAATTTAAAAAAGGAAATCCTAATTTCTGACCCTCCTCACCTTTCATCACATTGCAGCTTATTGCTGTATATAAATATAATATTAAAAATACTTAGAATACTTTGGCCTCTCTTAAATTGTGCTAAATTGCAATATTCATCAGAATTGAGAGGCGCTCATTGATACTAGTGTCAGAAGCGGGGGGGCTGCTGTTGACCTGTTGACCTGCTGATGCTAACATGTTGCTAATCATAGATGAACAGAACAGGTAGCCTTGGCCTACTTTTATTACGTCATATAAAAACAGACTATGCCACTCATCTTTATGAGTCTCCTCGTGGACCAGTCTGCCCACACATGGACTGACTTGTCCATAACAAATGAATGAACTAATTCTGTTAATGCCGTGTGGATTAGCTGCGCTGTCGCCGGCCTCAGGTAGTGTATTTGTTCATCCAGGCTGCGGAGCCGCCATCATCACCGACATGTCCTCATCTGCTCCTCATGTGCTGTGCTCTCATGTCCCCTGTGAGGGAGCTGTGTTGACCCCCTCATCCGGGCTGAGTCGACAAACAAACCCACATTTTAAATGGATATGTTTAAACCATTCAACATGTCGCTAACAGACTCATTGAAAGTGAAGGTTGTGTCCGAGGTTTCTGCCTGTTGGAGGAAGTTTTTGCTCACGGTGGGAACTGTTGGGTCTCTATAAAATTATTATAGAGTGGTCTCTACTTTGTATGAGAAGTGCCTTGAGATGACTTCTGTTGTGATTTGGCACAATACAAATTACAAATACAAAATTGAATTGAATAATTTTTTTCCCCCAGCCCTTAGTAATGCTAATAGCTAAGGCTAATGTTGAGTAGTGATGTGTCGGTCGCGAACGAACCGGTACAAAGAGCCGGCTCTTTGAAGTGAACGGCTCGAGCCGATACATGTCATTGAGTGAGCCGTTCTTCCCGCCTCGCTCAAGCGCTGGCAACAATGAGTGGTTATACGTAGTGATTGAGTAGTTTCTGCACCAATGGACGGTCGCTGAGAACCATGATGCAATCAAACTGGGACTCCACACACACGCGCGCAATTCAGTTTGCTGAATGCGAAGTGAG
Organism: Centropyge bicolor; assembly: GCA_037975185.1. Lineage (NCBI taxonomy): Eukaryota > Metazoa > Chordata > Actinopteri > Pomacanthidae > Centropyge > Centropyge bicolor. The sequence continues at coordinate 42,363 of JBBMOC010000457.1, forward strand.
CAACTCGCATGCGATCGGTGGACAGACAGCTCGCGGGAGGAAAACTAACTGTGAGAAAGATTTAAAATGAAAAGAAGCAGTATTTGGTCACACTTCAGTCATGTTGATCATGCGAAGGCAGAATGCTTATTTCAACACACAGTAGGCTATTGTTATTATTACCATGAGGACACATTTGTTAAGACTGTGTTTGAATAAAAAGACAAACTAAATGAGAAAAAAACACTGATAAACCCTGGTGCTTTGTAAAACATAAATAATGTATAGGTTGTTAATTAGTTCTTTGGATGGCGTTAGATTGGCCTATCAATTGATTGCAATTAATTTAAATCAATACTACACAATTAATTGTGTGCCCTGCTAATTTTCCTCCATGGGGCCATGGTAGGATCACGTCGTTGTCAATGCAATGTTACAAGCCAAAATAGTGCAAATTACACTGGGTGGGAACTTATAGGCCTAGTTTAAAAAAGAGCTGTTTCAGAGCCAAAAGAGCCGGCTCAGTAAGGTGAGCCGAGCCAAATGTACCGGATCACCAAGAAGAGCCGAAATTCCCATCACTAATGTTGAGTACTGTTGGTATAAGCTAGTAGCCTGTAAGTAGTTAGCCTATCTCCCTCTCTCTCTCTCTCTCTCTCTCTCTCTCTCTCACACACACACACACACACACACACAGAGAGAGAGACAGGTTGCTGAGTCCATGTCCTGAGGGTGTGTTTGTGGTGTGCACTCCTCCTCTTTCAAAAGCCTCCTCCTCGCCTCCATCAGCTCACAGTCTATCGGGGACTCTATCGGTTCACTTGATACACACAGCGGGACTTTTCTTCAGTCATGATTCGCGGTTCTCCGCCCTTGTTCGTGTTACTATTGTTTGCGGTGAGTAGAGTTTTCTGTCTTTTTAACTGCTGTGTTTTTCTGCTGTTACACACTGAACTGTTTTTGAACAGTCTGTTCTGCTTCTGTGGGGGACTAAACTCTAAATGTTAAAGTTACTCTGTTATTTCAACAGTTCTAAATGGATACATGAGCAGTGATACTACTACTACTGTAACTTGGTTTGAGCACCTGTACAGCTGCTTGTCTCAACAGTCACACTGACAAACAGTCACATATCTGTCCCAGTGCTCAAACAGAACACTATGTTTATGTGTGTTTACTCAGAGGCTAATTATCTTGTTCATGTTGAGCCTAACAAATACCTGGCTGCCATGGCAACACAGATGAGGACTGTGCTGCCAGACCACAGAGACATGGCATCATGTTCAGCCTTGAACTAACTCAGTCATTTTCTGTATTAGAAAATGACTAAGTTAGTTAATTACATGAGCTGATGTGCTTTAAATCATCAGTCTTAAAAAAAAAGCTTATAAACCAGAAATTAATTTTATTCAAAAAAATGAAAAATTTTACGAAAGACACAGAATGATTTCACATGATT
>JBBMOC010000458.1:0-15134 GCA_037975185.1 Centropyge bicolor
GTAGTGTCCGTGACGTCACCCATAGGTTTCTGAAGAGCAAAAATGAAGCAAATCGTAGTGCGCAGCCATCTTGGTAGCCTACCTCCGGTTACTCCAAATATGGACAAAGAGGTGGAGCGAGGGCGGAGCTGAGGCGGGTCGAATGAACGCTATTGGCTGAAAAAAGCCGCTTTATTCGAAATAATCAAACTAGCTATGGCTAACCAGCTAGGTTAAATGATAAATATTGTTGCTAGCCGGCTAACCCCACGACGATCTCTTTCCCAAACTCAGTGACTAGAATGAGTGACTAGAATGACAGAGTTGTCATGGAGTAGAAAAACAGCTTATGAGACTAGAGCCATGTTTTGAACCAGGCTGTAAATATGTTTTTTTCTGTCATAAAATCGGACATTTTAACATGGGGCTCAAATGTAATTGACTCCCTTCTGCAGCCTGCTCTAGTGGTTATTCGAGGAACTGCAGCTTTTTTGCACTTCCGCATTGGCTTCATTTTTCAGCGCTGGAGGTTGCCGCTTGTGTTTTACAAGCTAAGAGGCAAATGTTTTGTTTTGGACTTTTGTCTCATCACAAAATAAAAGCTGATATAGATGATAGATTTTAACAGCATCAGTCATGTTCTTGATATTATGGGGTTGGTTTCAAGGCGTCAGTGTCACAATGGTGCGTTCAGGCTCAGACTTTGTTTCTTAGAGACTTTAATATAATCAGACTTTTCATTTTCATGTCTGAGATCTATGAATTTTGTTGGATCATGTTACTACATGTCTTTAGCTGAAGACTAAAGGTCTAAAGTGCATCTCCTGGCGCTCGTTCACAGAAATCTCTGCCCTGCATTTACTCTCTCTTCCGTCTCTTCCCCTTCCATCACTCTCACACAGACTGACTAGATCACATCCAGATCTGGTCCCGGTGCAGATCTGACCCCCTCCTCCATGTCTGTGCTGCAGATCCTAAGATAGAACTCACATTTCTTAAACCATCCTGGTATAATTACATGATGAAACCATGTGTTGAAAGTGTAATTGTCGCCTTTGTGCGCTGCTAAAATTTGCATATTCTGTGAAACTTCAAATCAACATGGGCGACAAAGGTGAGACTAAGAATATCTCACTGACAGATATGATTTTCATACTTTGTATTTCGATAAGATTATAGGAATTTGGAGACTTGCTTCTCTCTGCTGACAATACAACAGTGATTCACGTGATAACCAGTTTTCCTGGTTGATAGTTTTTCTGACATGTCTGATTGGTCTGTTTTTACTTTGCTCCTCGTGCTCGTTTGTGGTGGGTGGGACTCATCTGGCAGAAGGTCATGCACTTCTGCTGTGACTTTTTCAGCCCTGCTTGTGTAGCCTGGAAGGTGCAACCCAGGGCAAATAAAGCCCTGAATACACCTTAATACACTTATAATAATAATAATAATAATAATAATAGTAATAATAATAATAAAACTATAATAATAGAAACATACTCAATGAAAATCACCAACTTCTATCTTCTTTCATTTGGACTATGGTGGTCTGCACCAGGAAAATGAGGGAAACAAAAATGGGATTTTGAAAGTGAGACACGTCCCCCTCCCCCCAAAAAAGTGCAAGTGCAGATATGATGAATAGAAGCCAAATTTAATAACATAATTATTGTATTTATTCTGCTCAATTCTGTCTTTCTGGTTTTGAATTTTGGCCGTGAAGCATGATGTAAACACGAAAAGCTCTCTGGGTGTGTTCGTCACCTTCAGCCAGTGTTTTTAGCCACTGACACTGTGACGAACTGTGACGAGTGTGTGAATGTATTTAGTGCACGTGAATCAGTGTACGTGCACGGTGTGTTGATCAAAGTTATTATGGTTGATAATTACTCACCCATGGACGGGGCTTCAGGTGGAGCCTGAGGTTACAGGAAGGGAAATGTAATCATAAGAAGGAGCAGGCACCGTGTGTGTGTGTGTGTGTGTGTGTGTGTGTGTGTGTGTGTGCAGGTCAGTCAGCGAGCAGCAGCAGGACTCCCGGCATGTCTGACCTTTCCTGGGCCTCCTGCAGGCTGGTGACACCGGGATGACACTGACCCCATACGGGCCAGACGCTGCTCCCCACACACACCCAGACAGATCAGATTCACACGGCCTTTACAGCCCCCATGACCTGCTGCACTCTCTCTTCCACACACACACACACACACACACACTGATGACTGCTCTTTCACTGCTGTCAATAACACAAACTGGACCTCAGCATGAAATCACTTTTACTCCAGCAGCAGATACAGAAACATCTTTACTCCAACACACTGATGTGAAGCAGCTTCTTCCTGTAGGGATGTTATTCATTCGTTTTTATTTCAAAGGTATTTACATGTTGTATTTATATTTCAAAGGTATCTTCCTGTTTTTACTTGATGGCCAGTGTTTGGTGGGTTTATCCCAGCCTTCCTGAAGAGGTCAGAAAACCAAAACCACTGAGCTGAAAGACGCTAAAATGCTCCATAATGGATGATCATTTACAGTGTGCACAGTCATTTTATTAAATGTTATTTAAAACAGTTGATTTATGAGACTTTAGAAAAACTGTGATTATTTAAGTTTGAGTTGATTTTTGCTTCAGTTCTATTGATCAAGATAAAGAATAAACACAAACACAAACAGTGAGATCATCAGACAGGTTGTAAACAAATCCACTAAATTCACCCAGATTAATAAAGCACAAAAACTCTGGAGGTCACATGACCGCAGATCCACCTGAATCAGCAGGTCAAGGTCATAGTTGAAACCAGAGGCCGCTCAGATTTATCCTTCTATAAACAACTGCGAGCAATAACTGACAAAACGTGTTTGAAATAAAAACGCTTCAACGTCAGAGAGCGTTGTCCCATTTCTCCCGCTGCATGCAGCATCTGGAGTGTGGAGAGGAGGCGGGCAGAGCGAAGGGGAGGAATGAGTAATGTCTGTCATGCTGTAAAACCTGCACCATAACTTCTCAGCCACCGTTTTACTGGCCCTCGCGCTGCCCTGTAAGAGCTTGGCACAGTCACATGGAATTAGCATCTCACGCCATAACTCCCCGCGCTGTGCTTATTATCACTGTGGCGAAAACACACACACACACACACACACACACACACACACACACACACACACAGCAGCAGCAGCATTTCCAAGGGGAAGCAAATACTTTTAGCCATTTAGGTCATTTTTTGGTTGGGTGGCCACAGCCGAGCTGCGGGTGCAATATTGTGAGAAATGAGTGTGTTAGGAAACACGGCACTGGTGCATGATGGGCCTTTAATGTTGATCATATAAAATCAAATCTGCAGACCCAATTCCAATAACCCTTGCAGTCCTAATGGATTAAAATGATAGCTCACTATTAACTGCGGCATGGGCTTTCTTTACGGCCTCGCTAAAACACACCGCCTCCTTCCCCAAATCCACCAGCACCGAGGTTACTCAGCGGCTCAGAGGAGCAGGACGGGCAGGTTCTGCAGCTGAGGAGAAAAAAACTGTGAGTGAAACTTGTTTTCATATCAGAGTTTGGAAGAATCCAGGCTGAGCTGCGACAACATTTTCTTTTTTTTATCCCGACAACTTTAATGTAGATGTCACCTGGATGAGGATCTGTCTTTAAAACCAGGATAAAGCAAAAGCTGCTTTTCTCCCCCAAATAAAAAAAGGTGAAAACATCCCTGTTTGGCCGATGGAGATATTCAGCAGTACAAGACAGACTGGAGGCAGGGATGACTCTGCGGCGCAGATAAGCTGAGAGCGACTCCGTTTGCCTTCAGGGATATCTACAACTTTAGTGAACCCACCTCCTCCTCTCTTCACACGGACGCTGTAACCCCATGATATTTCGCCCGCGGGGCCGGGCTACACGGCGCCGCACTATCTCTGTGGTCCAGGCTCGTTGGGAGTTTCAGTCTTGTAGCTCATGCAGCTTTTAACTGGATGCTGTCATGATGTGATCGCCGCTCTCGGCTTCAGTCTTCCTGCGAGCCCTGAGCCTCGCTGTCTGACGCGTCGTCCGCTCAGAAATCCCACCTCTGATACAGCTGCTGAATATGGTCGATTGTGTTTATGTGAATAACAAAGGAGACAGAAATCTTAAAGGCCGACTCCATCATTTACACATGTTCAGTTCATGACTTTGAGTTCGCCTCAGATTTTTTGTCTCATTATGTCTAATGCAGCTGTGGAGGTGCATCATCGAGTCTGGGAAAATCACCCAGATGATATCATGGTGGTATCTTCACTTCTATCTTAATCTGGAAATGAACAACAGAGAGTCTGCGTTAAAGGACGGACTAACTAAAAACACATTAAGTTGCATGATGGGAAACTTTCAGTGTTTTCAAGGCCTGAAAACATGTTTCCTCCATCAGTGTTTTGCTGATGGGTTGAAGTGGGCGTGGCTCAGCTGACACATGAAAAGGTGATGTCACGTCCTTCTGTGCACTAATTCACTTTGAGCCAGATTAGATTCAACAGTTATGAGATTCTTTGCTCACGTTGCCAGATAACTGTCAACCAGCCGAACCCCGTTCAGTCCGAACTCTGAAAAAATACAATAACACATCACACACCTGCCAACGATCCCAGGATTCCCAGGTCTGTCCCAGCATCCTCCTGAGAAACTCCTCTAATCAGCCTCACACACGGGTTTATAGGTTTTGTATGTTTGTCTGACGTCAGCCGAGTCGACATTAAACACAATGTACAGACAGAGTCTCCACAGTGTGTCCAAGTTCAGCCCGTCTGTCACCACAGCCTGACAGCTCCAGCCTGATTTCACTTCATGTAGCTGCCAGCTTATACAGTACCATACTATTATACTATCAGAGTGGATCAATGCAAACAACAATAAAACCTTATAATATTCTAGTAGTCTGCAAGTCCAGTAGATAATGAACATTGTACTTATAAGTATCAACCTAGAACCCAATATCATCACTGTCTTCTTGCACACGAGCACGGTGGAGCTTCTGTAACGCTGGAATAGTTTAGATAATGGACACAAACTGTCTGAATGATAGGAACAGAGCAGTGACATATCTTGAAACTTAACTTTGAAATGTAAAAATAATTATCTTAAACTATATTTGAGAATCAGCTGCCTGTGTGTTGTGTGTTGGCATCATGGAACACAAGCTAAAAAAAAAAAAATCCTGGGTTTGCTAAGAAGCACATTTTCTCCCTGTGCTTCCAACAGAGCTCGTCTGGATCCAGAGTGTGGAATAATGGATGCTGCTGTCTGCTGTCTGTGACTGTGACACCACTGATGTGTTCCCCAGCATTTTTCCTCAATATGAAAACTAAGGAAGAGACAGACAGATGGATGGATCAGTGGATGGATGTATGGATGGATGAGTGGATGGATGGATGGATGAATGGATGGATGAGTGGCTGAGTAAATGGATGATGAGTGGATGGATGTATGGATGGATGAGTGGATGGATGAGTGGATGGATGGATGAGTGGATGGATGAGTGGATGGATGGATGGATGAGTCGATGGATGAGTGGATGGATGGATGGATGAGTGGATGGGTGGATGGACAAATGGATGGGTGGATGGATGGATGGATGAGTGGATGGATAAATGGATGGATGGATGGATGGATGGGCGAGTAGATAAACAGGCACACAGTGTATTTCCCGGTGCTTGAACGCCCTCCGTGTTGTTATTTCCCTGTGATCCATGCTCCTCATAACCCTGCGACTGCACCTGAACTCACTCTGCTGCTTTGCTTCTGATCCTTTTAGTGCTGTAATCGGCTTCAGCAAACAACCTCTCACTGTTCCCTTACCGTAAGCTGTTTTCCTCTGATGGCTTGATAACTGCTGTAAATTGGAAACTAATCCTAAAAGGGTTTTTATTTTTCCGCCGTGTTCTCTGTGCTCTGCCTCTCTCTCTCTCTCTCTCTCTCTCTCTCTGCCTCGTCCCTGCGGACAGGAGGCCGTCTCTCCTTCACTCCTGACTCAGGACAAGCTTCTGCTTTAATTCTAGATTACACACTCGTGTTTAATCATCACACAGGCCCCTGTTCATATTTCTACTGTTTCTACTTGTGTTGTTTTTATCAAACAGAGTCTCCTTTGTTTCATACATGTCCACCGCTGAGGTTACACGCTGTCGGTTTGGCCTTCACAGCTGGTCAGACGAACAAACCACTGTTGTCACTGGAGACATGAAGCGCATCACTTCCTGTGTTTTTATTTATTCATTTACTTACTGCAAATAATCTACAAGATGCAAAAGCTTTACTTCACATCACAAAGTACAGATGTCATTCTTGTTTATGCCTTATATTTTTGAGAACTTATTCATCCACTGTTCAATGAAATGCTTAAATCAACCCATGCTAATATTTCTTTCTTTTTCCTAAACCATGACCAAGCAGATTTTAACCATGACTCTGCTCATTCTTTAACCTATAAGTAGTTTCATTTAAACAGATTGAGACTGAGTCACTGTGTCGTGCTCGTCACAGCAGGTCCAGCTGTGTGGTCCACTGTAAAGAGTGACAGACTTTGTCTCAGGAGACCAAACTCGTTAGAGCCAGTTTTGTTAGTTAGTTATGAAAACCTTTCATCGTGTTTGTTTAACAAAGTTCGACTCTGATGTTGAGCTCATTTTCCTCAATCAACAGCTTTTATGACAAATCTGACAACGTGGAAATTATCTCCTTCAGTCTCCTCGCTTTTTCTCTTTCCCCTCACTTCTTATTTCTTTCCTTCTTTTTTGCTTGCAAAGACATTTTCACGCCTGCACACACACACACACACACACACACACACACACACACTCTGACAGATGTGCACACACTGGTGGGTTCGGTCTCAGCTCATGAAGTGGTTAGTGAGGTGTCCCATGTGTCGGACATATGGGTCATTACCCGTCCGCTGGATCGCCCTAAATCGCCGGGCACATTCTTCTGCCGTCCTGATTGTTTTAATGGACGGCAATAATATACAGACTGCGGCGTGGAGCCACCAGTTGCGGGTGGAATCCTGTGTTTTTCTTCGGTGAAGAGGAGAAGTCTGCTTGTTTCTCTCTCTGGCCCGTGTGTGTTTGTGTTTGGGCGTCTCTCCCGGGACTCGCCCAGACGCCATCTCCAGCTCAGCACCATCACATGAGTGGGTGTTTATGTTTTTTAATCCACCGATGTAATAGTATGGTAGCGTATGAATTACGTGCTTAACTCCACGTTTTTGTCTCGTGATGCCGTTGGTTAAACTTTCTGGTCGGAGCGTGTGTGGCTGTTTGTGCTGCAGCAGATTTTAGTTAAGAAGAAAAGCAGCAAAATGTCGCTTTGAAAAACTCATCAGACTGAGCCCAAAGATGAACTTATACTCACCGGAGTAAATCACTTGTTTCCAGGATTTCCAGGAAACGCTTGAAGCTAAGGTGACAAAAAAAAGTCCCTCAGTGAATCAGTTTGTTTTGAAGTCTTATCAGAGAGATGTTTCGGTTTCACAGGACGGTGGAGGTGCCGGACACAGACGGCTGCCGAGGAGATCTGTGTATCTGTTTACTTACACTGGTTCCCAGGATTGCTGGCTGCGATAGCATCAACCTCAAAGCTTCACTGAGCGTATCCAGTGTCCTGGAATCCAGTCCATCAGTCTGCCGCTGATAGCAGGAAGTGCTCACGACAAATTTCAATTTGTAATGAAACGAGTCAAATCACATCAACACTTCAACCTTTGCTGGAAGATACTCGGCGTCACTGAGCCTTTTTTTAGAAATGAAAGCACATATTTGAAACCTGTTTTCAAAGCTTTATTGATCGACTGACACATTGTTGGCTTTGGTAAGAAGAATGTAGATTATCTCAGGTCTCATCATTTAACAACAACAAACTGAACAAATGAAACTGTCGGGCCTTGAAATGTTTTGTTAAGATGTTGGTTTTTTAGCTCATGCGTGAAGTCAACACACAACAGATGTATCACACACTCGTCACGGTCAAAGCCCACACACACACACACACACACACACACACACCACAGATGCAAGCAGAGCCAAGGCTGCGACTTTAATTATCACCTTGTCTCAGCCTAAATGAGGGTGCAAGGCTGAGCTCATCTCCACATGCAGAGAGAGAGAGAGAGAGAGAGAGAGAGAGAGAGAGAGGAAGAGAGAGAGAGAGAGGAAGAGAGAGAGAGAGACAGAGGAAGAGAGAGAGAGGAAGAGCGAGAGAGAGAGGGAGAGAGAGAGAGAGGGAGGAAGAGAGAGAGAGGGAGGAAAAGAGAGAGAGAGAGAGAGAGAGAGGGAGGAAGAGAGAGAGAGAGAGAGAGAGTGTGTGTGTGTGTGTGTGTGTGTGTGTGTGTGTGTGTGTGAGACACGGAGACAAAGAAAAAAATCCCTCATTAAATCACGTCAACATTCAGATTTTCTCACTTCTGCTGTTTTGTCGTCGTGCTCGTTTCTTCCTCGCAGCTGATTGCAGGTTGGTCAGTTTCACCTGAGCCAAAACCTCTGACACAGACATTTTTCATCCTTCATTCTTTTCAGATGTTCTTTTCTCCAACCCGGCACTTACAGTGACACATCCCTCAGCTCTTTCATCACAGGGAAAGTTATGGCTGCTCAGTCAAATATAGACCTGTATATACTGTAAACCCATTCTTATTTTAGAGGAGGGATGTGAAGGAGAAGGTTAGAGCGCAAATTTATTACATCTCCTTCCCAAATGTGGGAGAGAGAGAGAAAGAGGGATCGCAGCCTGGGCCACAGTCGATCTGTCATATTCCTTAAAGTGACATTTCAGCACCCTGTGATGTATGATTTGATGACTATCACACATCCATGACATTTCACTAAGCTGGAAATCAATAGGGTTCAATGGAGAGGTTGTATCAGACAAATCATGTCGGCCGCCCGTATCTTCCCCTCTGTGTGACAGCAGATGTAAAGAGAAGGAGAGATACGGCTGATACTGGGCATAAAGGAGAGGAAAATAAAAAGGGGATACGAGTGGATCGTGATAAGGATAACGCATGCACACGGCAAAGCTGTGATGGAGGAGAGAGATGAGGAGAGATAAGCACGGACAAAGATTAGCAAAACAGAGAGGAGGAGAGGAAGAGACGTGAAATGATAAAAAAAGACAGAGGGTAAGAAAAGTGTGAGATTAAGTTACTAGGACGAGAAGAGGAGATTAGAATGAAATGATGAAATGAAGAGGGAGGATAGAGAGAGATATAACTGCAATAAAATGGCGGATCAGTCGCAGATGTGTTGGGGCTCCGAGGCCGCCGCTTCCTCCGGGGGTGAAAGGGCGTCTTTAATCCCTCCGCTGGTGTCTGCAGGCGCTCACACACAAACACACAGAAAATAAACCGCACATATGCTTCGGAGGCGAGCAGCAGGATCCGACGCCGCCGCAGCTGTATTTAAACCTGGGACTCCGCGGCGATGCCAGCCGGGCGCTCGCCGAGCTGCCGGAGCGAGCGGGAGAGGATCGCCGAGTCGGGGTGGGGGCTCATTTCAGCTGCAGCAGCTGGCTCGGTGGCTCTGCTGGGAAGGAGCACGGCGACTGCTTCGGCTCCGACGGCGTGCGAAGCAGAACCGGGCCCAGCCAACCTGCAAGACGAACCAGGAGGAGAAAAACATCTGTGGTGATCGGGCCGCAGTCCTGCATTCACAACGACGGCGGCGTTCACTGTTGATGTGATTTTACAATGTTGGTGCAGTTTGTTATAGTGAGGGTAAAGACCTGTTCACACCTGGATTCAAAACAGTGAGAGTCAGGACGTTTTCTTATCTTACAAATATGTGTCGTGGCGGCCATCTTGAAACCGGGACAATCCAAGACAATCTGGGACGTCTTGTCACTTTGATTTTTTTCTCACATATTAGCTGGAAAATTGCTTCATCACTGAGTCTGATCTGGCACTGATTGTTGTTCTCATAGTCAAATGACCAAAACTAGCTTTAAAGAAATGTACTGTGCTGTGAAGAAAAGGTTGGATTGTGAAAAAGGTCTTTCTGTGAACCTTTTCTTCAAAATCAGATCATAGCTCCGTTTATGAATAAGTGAACAGTTCAGGGTTCACAGAGAAAAAACATTCTCAGTTTTCAAATGTCGATCACACATTGTAGTTTTTAAAATCTGTTATTACTCAAACCGTCTTCTGGCTCAGGTCTGAATCACAGACTGTGTCGAGAAGATGTCAAACAGTGAAAGAAGCTGGAAAGAAAACTTTTCATTCAGTCTCTAAACTGCTGCTGCGACAACAATGAAAGTTGTGACTCATAACCTCACTTCAACTTCCTCGTCCTTTCAAAGTCGACTGATTCGCTTTCAGAAGAACACGATCACACTTTTCTGCACATTTCAGGGAGTGACTTGTGATATTTTCCAAAGACTGTGCTTTTTTTTCTTCGTCTTCCTCGCTCCCCTCTCACAACGGCACACACACACTCACACACACACATACACACACTCACACACACACTCACTCACACACACACACACTCACACACACACACACACTCACACACACACACACACGCACACACACACACACACACACACACACATACATACTCATTCACACACACACACTCACACACACACACACTCACACATACTCATTCACACACACACACACACACACACACACACGCACACACACACACACACGCACACACACACACACACTCACACACACACACACACTCACACACACACACACACAGTGGAACAAACGCAGGCTGTGCTCGGGGCCTCGTGTGCTTGTGAACACAAAGGTCAGGTGTAATTTGCACAGCTGTGATATCTCCTCAATTAGCTGCTGATGATAATAATGATTCCTCCCCCCGACCATCACACACACACACACAGACAACAGCAAGCATTGCCATGAACACACACGCTCAGTCACACATTAATCAAGCAAAGCAAAGTCTGTCTCCCACCTCAACACGTGTGCAGGCTCGGACATGAAGCGAGGTCAGCGCGGGTCAGCAGAGCTCGTTCCACCGAGCACAGACAGGAACCATCACAGTCTCTATGATGAACGAGCAGGTGGAGGTGTTTTCCTCCATTTGTCTGTCTGTGTAAATCGATGGCGTGATCATAACTCCTGACACACTTTGCTGGATTCAGCGCTCAGAGACACATCTATCAGACAAACACTGAGTTTGCAAAACAGCAGATACACTCAGGCCTAAAAACACTGAGCTGGCTGAGTGAAGAAGCTGTGTGTGATGAGTAAAGAGAGCAGAGAGGAGCCGTGGTCTGACAAACATCACCTCTGCTGAGAGACTGAGCAGCTGGATTTAACCTCCCATCACTTTGTGCTCGGGTCAACCCGAGAACATTTTCCTCTGTGAATCAATATAACACAATGTATTATAGAAAAAAAAAGTAATGTATAGGACTGGAAGTGAAAAATGAAGAGAAGCGAGCTTCAACAGTTTTGGAGCCCTGACAGTGGAAGTTTGGAGAGAGAGCCAGACTGAAATCCTAAAAAGGATTCCAGTCAATAAAGAGCCGTGGAGGCAGACACGAGAAGATCGATAGGAGTTCTGCTCGAAACACATCAGGAAGCTCCGACTCAGTACATTAACCCACGTCCTAATGTGAGCCATTTAAAATTCACTCTGATTGCTGAGAGGATCCTGAAGGACGGAACAGAAAACTGAATGTATGTATTCCCACTCCTCTGGGAAACACATATCCACGCCTGACCCACTTCTCTCCACTGAAACCTACAGATGTACAACTCCACCATTCACATCTCACTTATTGAAACCACATTCATAATAGAAGGAAGAAGCTCGAGCAGAAATCGTGTATTTATAAGAAGATCAGAGCAGAGCTCATCCGGACTGTCTCACACTCACGTCTACATCCAACCAGTCATCCAACAAAATCCTCCCAGAGGGAAACACTGAGCCAATAGAAAGACAGTCTCCTCCTCCACGACACTGTGGATCACTGCTCCTCCGACAGGCTGCACTTAATTCATCCACGTGTTTAAGCAATCCTTAACTTATTTTTCACAACACATATGGACAACAGTGAGCGAGTGAGTAAGTGGCTGAGCGAGTCTCTCATAATGGCCTTTATCTAAGTGAATAAACCAGAGGTACAAGCCATTACTGCGAGTCCTATCAGATACAGGATTAGGTTCTCCCAATGCACATAGATGGGTATCACGAAACCTGATACATGCAGTACCCCCTGGTATTTGTATGGTCTGCATTTACTCAGCCACACACACACACACACACACACACTTGATGTAATAAAGTTAAGAGTCTAAGAAGCCGTCTGAAGCTCGTTGTTTGACTGCATGTGTAGTTTCCATCCTGGCATGACTGGCAGGCGTCTGATGTGCAGCTGATAATTATGACAGATTGCAATTTCAAGGCTGATCCAGTCCAAGGTGCTTCCAAGCGGCAACCTCCGGCACTGAAAAATGAAGCCAATGCGGAAGTCCAAAAAAGCTGCAGTTCCTCGAATAACCACTAGAGTAGGCTGCAGAAGGGAGTCAATTACATTTGAGCCCCATGTTAAAATGTCTGATTTTACCACAGAAAAAAACATATTTACAGCCTGGTTCAAAACATGGCTCTAGTCTCATAAGCTGTTTTTCTACTCCATGACAACTCTGGGGGGGGGGCGAATTTTTTTATAAGGCGTTCGTTTAAAATATACAGCATACATCATTATGCACAATTCATAGCTGTCAATCTACGTGGCGCCACTTTGATTGACAGCTATGGACTGACGGTCTAAAGGGCGTCACCCCGGCTAATTCTAGCCACTGAGTTTGGGAAAGAGATCGTCGTGGGGTTAGCCGGCTAGCAACGATATTTAGCATTTAACCTAGCTGGTTAGCCGTAGCTAGTTTGATTATTTCGAATAAAGCGGCTTTTTTCAGCGGCTTTTTTTCAGCCAGTAGCGTTCATTGGACCCGTCTCAGCTCCGCCCTCGCTCCACCTCTTTGTCCATATTTGGAGTAACCGGAGGTAGGCTACCAAGATGGCTACGCACTACGATTTGCTTCATTTTTGCTCTTCAGAAACCTATGGGTGACACTACGTCCATATTTTATCCAGTCCAAGGTGCGTCCCACCTCTCACCCACTGCATGCTGGGAGAAACTCCTGCTCCTCATCATCCTGTGCAAGAAAATGGGTTTAGTGGATGGATGGGTGTTTCTGATGACATCAAAAACCACATAATGTAATGTTTGGATCCGTCACATATTCTTCAGACACAAAATTACCCTTCAGTTGATTTATAACAAATGTGAGCGCAGACAGCTCTGGCAGAGACACGATAAAGTACAGTACATCGACACACACACGAGTCCCAGGAGCAACGTTCGCAGTCTCTCGAACAGCCCACTCAGTAAACTCCTCGTCAATGCCAGAAAGCTTTTACTCCAAATACTTTAAGTTTCTGCGCTGTGCTTTTCAAACACCGAGCAAAATCCCCTTTGACTTTTAATAGCTGTTACATACAACTGACACTGACTTCATTCCACTTCGCTAAACCTCCTTCTAAACCTATGATTTCTGCTCCCTGTGCATCGGATGACCTTCCAATCGCCTCGTGGAACTTTGCCATCGCAGAAAAACTCAGTGTCTAACTTGATCAGAAGATCGTGTGGATGCAAAATAAACAAACTTATAACTGGCATGTATCCATTTAAATAAAGGCCTGTTGTAAAATCAGTTCCATAAATAGTAAGAGTTTAAACAGGAACCATTCAGATCCTTTAACAGCACAGCAGAGTACTGCATGAAAAAAGTACTAGTATCATATTGTAGTTCAAGTATAAAAGTAAGAATATTGATCATTTGAACAAGCACTGAAATTAAACCACGTCAGAAGCTTGTTGGTGGATTTACTTCAGCTTGAATCGTTTCCATCCTGTGATTGTGAAAGAAAACTTGCTCATAATGAAATTATACTTCTGCAACTTTTTTCATCTTCACCGGGAACAAACAGACTTGGGGGGGTGAAAGCCGCAGACACGGTCGGGTAAAAGTTGGAAAGTATTAAGAGATGGATAAAAACCACATTGTCCTTATGGGATGTAGGATTTGTTCAGAATTGTATAGAAACGTATGGAGGAGCAGTCTGACCTTGGCAGACCCACCATATCATTTTACAAAAAGCAGAATCGAGCAATTAAATCAAGGAAGAAAAAAAAAACTTGGCAGTTAAATAGTAGAGAAGCATAATGTATTGTTACTCCATCCATTTCCTTTATTGATATTACTCAACTCGACTCAACTCAATACACCATGTCTAATGCTCCGACCACTCAGCTACACAATGTTATATTACATAACCGATGGCTAATTATCAAAGCTGTACGACTGCGTGCTTTAAATGATTTCTGGTCCTGGGACTTTCTGCTGCAGAGACATTATTATTATTATAAAAAAAAACACACACTGAAGGTTGTTGGCATGGCTACTGCTGAGTACACTCTTATCATAGATATGATGATTAGTCACGTATTCCATTAGCTGTCTGCACCGACCTATCCCTCTCCAGCTCCCTTCTCTCTGGGCAGGATGTTATGGGCAAGGCGGACTTGATAAGGGCAACATGTCCCCAAGCCTGGAAGAAAAAAATAAAGTCCTGTCATGTCATTTACCATCTGTCCCTCTGAGGGCCACAACCGCCGACCTCCTCCACATCCATCCTCTGGCTTTCCGAGGCCCAGGGATCTGAATCATAGCGCTCCCCGTCCGGCCTGCTGCTCCCTGGAGGTCGCCTCAGTCCCTCCCCCTCGTCCCCACGCTAACTGTCCCCATCTCCCCCCTCTCCCTCTCATCCACCCCTGATCCCCTGGCTCTGCCCCTCCTGCCCTCCCCCTCCTCCTCCTCCTCCCCCTCCTCTCCCCGGGGCTCGGCTGGCATCCACCCAGAGTCCCTCCATTTCCTCCACATCTGATATAATCAGGACAGAAAAGAGCTGAGAACATTCTTTTCCCATGATTCTTAAGTGGCACCAGGGGCACTCTGGGCCGGCTGGCTGGCTGGCTGGTTGGCCAACTGGCTGGCTGAATGACTGGGTGACTGGCCGGCCCTGAAAAAAGAGACCTGAAGCGCATAACTTAGCCGGATTAGCCGGTGGCTTCCCCACCAAAACACTCA